>JAVSCE010003830.1:0-35885 GCA_032199065.1 Smutsia gigantea
CGAGTCAGCAGGAATCCAGCATCTATCACATGGGGAAGTTGGGAGGGTTGCCCATTGTCTCCTAAAACATTTTTCCAGGCTTCCAACAGGATTCTCTCTCTCTCTTCCGTGGTGAAAAGAGACTGCAACAGTTGCTGGCAATCATCCCAAGTGGGTTGGTGGGAGAACATGAGAGACTCCATCAATCCTGTAAGTCCTACAGGATTTTCTGAAAAGGAAGCATGATTAGCCTTCCAATTATATATATCTGCAGAAGAAAATGGCCAATACTGCATGGTTTGGACTCCGGGGGGGCGGCACGGGTGGGCCATAAACTCTTAGTGGGAGAGTGACAGTAGAATCTGGCCCATCCCCAGGAGGGGCCCCTCTATGACTCCTGGTACCCGCTGCTGCTGGTAAAGGGGGAGCATTGGGCCCTTCCTCTTCCCTTTCTTGTACTACCGGCTGAGCAGGTTGTGGCTCAGGGGCTGGAGCAGGTTCTGCCGCCTGTTCAGCAGGTTCTGCCACCTTTTCAAGATAATACGGGGGAGGGTTAGGTTCCGGCCATTCGGGAGGGGATTCTACTTCAGGATATATTTTAGGTTTCGGGGTTCCTGCAGTTCTGCTTCTATTTAGTACCAACACTTGAAACTTTGGTTTAGACATAAAAATCAAGACTATTTCTCAAAGCTAATCTCATAAAATATCAAAGCAATGCAGAAATAAAGTTACTAAAAGGTTAAGAGGTGCCACAATTTTAAAGATCAACAATTACAACAATGAACTATTGCAGCTCAAAACTGGAATGGTACAAGCAAAACAACTTCACACTTTAATAAGTATATGAAAAAGATATTACCCATAGTATGATACACAGTTTCAGTAGGGTCCCATCAATCCACATTTTAAAAAGACTTATGGGAGGAAAGGGTAATATATAACAATTTACTGACTTACAGGAGAGTGCAAGTGAGGGAGCCTTGCTGAAAGTGTACTGCTGGCCTTACATACCTGCTCCACGCTGACTCCCCAACCCTGCAGAAACAGTGCAGTCTCTCAAATCAATTACATTTCCAAAGAGAGAAACAGAGAGAGGGAGGGAAGGAGAGAGGCTTGATAACTTGGGTGTGGGGGGAATCAGTGGCCCATTAACTGCAGTGGAAAAATACAGTGCAAAGTCAATCTTTGGCCCCTTTAAAAAACACTGGATACGAACTGAAAAAAAAGCAAATGCTTCCAGTTCTTACAAGAGAAGCTTTGCCTGTTAAGAAAGCTTATTGCCAAAGTATACAAGAAGCTGCCTAGTTTATTAAATCAACTGTCCAGCCCAAGCTGAAGGTGCAGACATTTTGTAATCCAATTTCAAAAAGTTAACAATAAATTAACAACAGACCTCTCCCCATACTCTGAAATGAGATTCTTACATTTAGAAAAATCTCCCTGTAAATGAATACAGGCAGGCCTGAATTTCTGAGGCCAGGATCACTTGGATTCCTCCCTCCCACCCCCATCTTCTGTAGCTGTAACACCTCTGCCATCTTCTGCTGCAGGGGCTGCCCAGGGATGGCAGGGATACAAGTCCAAACCCTCTACTGCTCAGTTGTTCACTTTAATACTCAGAGAAGAGAGGAAGACAACTTTTGTTATGAGAAATTACTTTTACACAATATGGACAAAGAAGTACATGATGAAAGGAAACAATCAAAACAGCAGTTTTCCTTATTGGTTACATGATGTAGGATTGGTGGTCAGGGTGAGAATCGGGTCTTGGCTGAAAAACAAGATTTTTAATTGCAAAAATTAATTCTCTGTTAAAAGTACCCTCAGGAGGCCAACCTACATTGAAGGCCGGCCATTCAGTCGAGCAGAGGGTCTGCCATTGCCTTTTTCTAACTTCTACAGACAAGTCATGGGCCCTATTCTTGACGTCCGTCCAGCAGTCCTAAGTCAGAGACAAAGGGGTTGTCACAATCTGTCCCATTTTGGTCGTTTCTAAATACACAAAAACAGCAAGCCACAAAACGACAAAAGACGCCAACAACACTTTCCTCCTCTCGTTTTCCACAGACAGGAGAGGTATTCAGACTGGGGAGGGTCCCTCCGTAACCAGACCCTTTCCCCTTCCAACAGATTCCGACGGGGGAGGGTCCCTCCGTTGAATCCGCTCAAACCGGACCCTTTCCCCTTCCAACAGACGGGCAGAAAAATCCCCCATTTCACACCCAGGGGCTTCCCCCAGGGTTGCAGCTTGTGGCCCCTGGCACGTCTGCCTTACCACAGCTTTCCGTTCCCTTACGGGAGCGGCAAGCAGCTGCCAAACCGAAAGCGCTTTTCACAGACCCAGATATCTGACAGAACAAACAGGCGCCGGCGCACACAGAAACTTAAGGATCCTTTGCTTACCTCCAAGTGGGTCTCTGGAGAATAGGGTGGCCGCAGATCCCGGACGAGCCCCCAAATGTAAGACCCAGAAAACAGGCCCTGCTCAGCCCAGGGATGGACGGCGACCCAAATACTCACAAGAGACCGGTCTTGATGCAAACAGCAAGAGGTTTATTGATTCCACCAGCGCGCTGGGGTCAAGACTCATGCTCACGACTCACGCAGGAGCAGAGTCCGACCCCGAGCAGAAATCACAGGAGGTTTTAAAGGAAAAGGGACCACAACCAGGGGGAGGCAAGGGGGAGGTCTGCTGATGATTCAATAGCAAAAATATTTCAATTAGGGTCTCACAGGGCTTTATCTTCACAATCTATCAGTTTTGGGGAGGATTACCTAGGCACGGGTTTGCAAGCTATTGTGTCATTGTGTTCAGGCCGGTTTTTATGACTCAGGCCAAGGGTCAGAGCCTACTTAAAATTTTCCTATTCTTTCAGGTGGTTTCGGGGAAACTGAAACTCAGGCCCTCTGATTTCTGAGGCTTTCTGGGGCCTGTCATGGCATTAGTTTGGTCCTTTCACTATCACTGAGTATCTTAGACGGGAGCAGCTTATTTTGTTGCAGTTATGTGGTTTGTGTGGGTGAAATTGTAATTTATCCAGAATATTTCGCCTGACTTTAGTACATCTGCATATCAACAGGCGCTCAAGGGTGAAGAGAAGTATGGCTTTACTGTATTTGCATATGGCTATAACTACATTGGTCCTCAGGGGTGGAGAGAAGTTCATCTCCATATCAATGGGTAATTACCTGGGCTAGGAGGGCTTATCTGTACCTGAGAGGTTAGAGGAGGGCCGGCTTTGTAGCTGCTGGAGCAGGAGACAGAGATGGGATGGACTGCAGTTTTGTAAGCAATAAACAGGTTTTAAACTTTATTTCTCCCTTTGGCTGATTTTTTTTGGTGGGGAGGGCAAGGAGTGTCATTATGTTTAAAACATTGAATTACATTACATACATTTCTCTGCATTTTGCTTTCTCCCTTAACCATAAATACATAGAATTCCACCAAGTGGGAAAGGACAGGTCTAATTCATTTTTCCATGGCTGCATAATATCCTACTCTCTCATAAATGGACATTCACTAGGTTTCCAGTTGTTGCGACTACCAAAAGGCTATAATAAACATGGCTCTATGAACATCATACATATGCACTGATCTGATGCGTTTATATCTAATGGTAGAGTTTCCCAGAATGGGAATACTAGAGAAAAAGGAATTTAAAATTTTTATACCGATTGCCAGATTGCTTTCCCAAAATGCAGTGGCAATTCACAGTTCCAACAGTAATGTATGAAAATTTAGTTTCCCTGCATCTTTTCCAGCACCAGGTGTTTTTGCTGTTTTTCTTATTTGCTAATCTGGTAGGTGAGAAGTATCCTCCCTGGCTTTTTAAATTGTGGTTCTCTACTGGGAACTGTCTGTTAGTTTCTTTTTTTTATTTTGCTATTATTAATGTACAATTACATGAGAAATATTATACTTACTAGACTATCCCTTTTATCAAGTCCTCACCACATACCCCATTACAGTCACTGTCCATCAGCATAATAAGATGCTATAGAATCACAACTTGTCTTCTCTGTATTATATTGCCTTCCCATATACACCCCGCCACACTAGATTATGTGTGCTAATTGTAATACCCCGTATTTCCCCTTATCCCTCCCTTCCCACCATCTTTTCCACTCCCTTTGCATTTGGTAACTGTTAGTCCATTCTTGGGTTCTGTGAGTCTGCTGCTGTTTTCTTCCTTCAGTTTTTTCTTTGTTCTTATACTCCACAGATGACTGAAGTCATTTGATACATGTTTTTATCAGCCTAGCTTATTTCACTGAGCATAATACCCTCTAGCTCCATCCATGTTGTTGCAAATGGTAGGATTTGTTTTCTTCTTACGGCTGAATAACATTCCATTGTGTATATATATGTACCACTTCTTTATCCATTCGTCTACTGATGGACACTTAGGTTGCTTCCATTTCTTGGCTATTGTAAATAGTGCTGCGATAAACATAGGGGTGCATATTTCTTTTTCAAACTGGGCTCCTGCATTCTTAGGGTAAATTCCTAGGAGTGGAATTCCTGGGTCAAATGTTATTTCTATTTTGAGTTTTTGAGGAACCTACATACTGCTTTCCACAATGGTTGAACTATTTTACATTCCCACCAGCAGTGTAGGAGGGAGGGTTCCCCTTTCTCCACATCCTCGCCAACATTAGCTGTTGTTTGTCTATTGGATGGCGGCCATCCTAACTGGTGTGAGGTGATATCTCATTGTGGTTTTAATTTGCATTTCTCTGATGATTAGTGATGGGAAGTATCTTTTCATGTGCCTGTTGGCCATCTGAATTTCTTCTTTGGAGAAGTGTCTGTTCAACTCCTTTGCCCATTTTTTAATTGGCTTATTTGCTTTTTCTTTGTTGAGGTGTGAGGGCTCTGTATATAATTTGGATGTCAACTCCTTATTGGATATGTCAATTTTGAATATATTCTCCTATACTGGAGGATGTCTTTTTCTTCTACTGATGGTGTCCTTTACTGTACAGAACCTTTTTAGTTTGATATAGTGCCACTTGTTCATTTTTGCTTTTGTTTCCCTTGCCTGGGGAGATATGTTCATGAAGAAGTTGCTCATGTTTTTGTCCAAGAGTTTTTTTTTTTTCCTATGTTGTCTTCTAAGAGTTTTATGGTTCCATGACTTACATTCAGGTCTTTGATCCATTTTGACTTTACTTTTGTGTATGGGGTTAGACAATAATCCAGTTTCATTCTGTTATATGTAGCTGTCCAGTTTTGCCAACACCACCTGTTGAAGAAGCCATCATTACCCCATTGTATATCCATGGCTCCTTTATTGTATATTAATTGACCATATATGCTTGTGTTTATATATGGGCTCTCTAGTCTGTTCCATTCTGCTCTATGGGTCTGTTCTTGTGCCAGTACCAAATTGTATTGATTACTGTGGCTTTGTAGTAGACCTTGAAGTCAGGGAGCATAATTCCCCTTGCTTTATTCTTCCTGCTCAGGATTTCTTTGGCTATTCGGGGTCTTTTGTGGTTCCATACGAATTTTAGAACTATTTGATCTAGTTCATTGAAGAATATTGTTCGTATTTTGATAGGTATTGCATTGAATCTGTACATTGCTTTATGCAGGATGGCCATTTTGACAATATTAATTCTATATGGATTTGTTTCCACATATTGGTATCTTCTTTAATTTCTCTCATAAGTGACTTGTAGGTTTCATAGTATAGGTATTTCAGTTCCTTGGTTAGGTTTATTCCTAGGTATTTTATTCTTTTTGATGCAATAGTGAATGGAATTGTTTTCCTGATTTCTCTTTCCGCTAGTTCATCATTAGTGTATAGGGATGCAACATGTTTCTGTGTATTAATTTTGTATCCCACAACTTTGCTGAATTCAGATATTAGATCTAGTAGATTTGGAGTGGACTCTTTAGGGTTTCTTGTGTACAGTATCATGTCATCTGCAAACAGGGACAGTTTGAGTTCTTCCTTGCCAATCTGGGTGCCTTTTATTTCTTTGTGTTGTCTCATTGCCATGGCGAGGACCTCCCAAACTATGTTGAATAAAAGTAGGGAGAGTGGGCAGCCTTGCCTTGTTCCTGAATTAAAGGAAAAGTTTTTATCATGAATGGTTGTTGAATTTTGTTAAATGCTTTTTCAGCATTGATGGAGATAATCATATGCTTTTTGCCCTTCTTTTTGATGATGTGGTGGATGATGTTGATGGATTTTCGAATGTTTTACCATGCTTGCATCCCTGGGATTAATCCCACTTGATCATGATGGATAATCTTTTTGATGTATATTTTAATTCGGTTTGCTAATATTTTGTGGAGTCTTTTTGCATCTATGTTCATCAGGGATATTGGTCTGTAATTTTCTTTTTTTGTGGTGTCTTTGCCTGGTTTTGGTATTAGAGTGATGTTGGCCTCGTAGAATGAGTTTGGGAGCATTCCTTCCTCTTCTACTTTTTGGAAAACTTTGAGGATGGGTATTAAGTCTTCACTAAATGTTTGATAAAATTCAGCAGTGAAACCATCTGGGACAGGAGTTTTGTTCTTAGGTAGTGTTTTGATTACCAATTCAATTTCTTTACTGGTAATTGGTCTATTCAGATTTTCTGTTTCTTCCTGGGTCAGCCTTGGAAGGTGTATTTTTCTAGAAAGTTGTCCATTTCTTCTAGGTTATCTAGTTTCTTAGCATATAATTTTTCATAGTATTGTCTCATAATTCTTTGTATTTCTGTGCTGTCTGTAGTGATTTTTCCTTTATCATTTCTGATTCTGTTTATGTATGTAGACTCTGTTCTTTTCTTGATAAGTCTGGCTAGGGGTTTATCTATTTTGTTTATTTTCTCAAAGAACCAGCTTCTCCTTTCATTGAGTCTTTCTGGTGTTTTATTCTTCTCAATTTTATTTATTTCTGGTTTAATCTTTATTACGCCCCTCCTTCTACTGATTTTGAGCCTCGCTTGTTGTGTGTCATAATTGTGAGTTTAGACTGTTCATTTGGGATTGTTCTTCTTTCCTGAGGAAGGCCTGTATTGCAGTATATTTCACTCTTGGCATGGGCTTCGCTGCATCCCACAAATTTTGCAGTGTTGAATTATTGTTGTCATTTGTCTACATATATTGCTTGATCTCTGTTTTTACTTGGTCATTGATCCATTGGTTATTTAGGGCATGTTATTAAGCCTCCATGTGTTTGTGGGCTTTTTCATTTACTTTTAGTAATTTATTTCTAGTTTCATACCTTTGTGATCTGAGAAGCTAGTTGGTACCATTTCAAACTTTTTAAATTTACTGAGGCACTTTTTGTTGCCTAGTATATGATCTATTCTTGAAAATGTTCCATGTGCACTTGAGAAGAATGTGTATCCTGTTGCAACTGGATAGAGTGTTCTGTAGATGTCCATTAGGTCCATATGCTCTAATGCGTTGTTCAGTTCCTCTCTCTCTTTCTTTTCTTTCTGGTTGATCTATCCTTTGGAGTGAGTGGTGTGTTGAAGTCTCCCAAAATGAATGTATTGCATTCTATTTCCGCCTTTAATTCTGTTAGTATTTGTTTCACATATGTAGGTGATCCTGTGTTGAGTGCATAGATATTTATAATAGTTATATCGTCTTGTTGGAGTGACCACTTATCATTTGGTAATGTCTTTCTTTTGTCTTTTGTGACTTTCTTTGTTTTCAAGTGTATTTTGTATGATACAAGTACTGCAACTCCTGATGTTTTCTCACTATTAGTTGCATGAAATATATTTTTCCATCCCTTTCCTTTCAGTCTGTGTATGTCTTTGGGTTTGAAATGAGTCTCCTGTAGGCAGCAGATATATGGGTCTTCTTTTTTTATCCATTCAGTCACTCTATGTCTTTAGATTGGTATTCTCAGTCCATTTACATTTAGAGTGATTATCAATGGGTATGTACTCATTGCCATTGCAGGCTTTAGATTTGTGGTTACCAAAGGTTCAAGAGTAATTCCCTTACAACTAACAGTCTAATTTAACTCACTTCATATGCTATTACAAATACAACCTAAAGATTCTCTTTTTTTCCTCCTTTTTCTTCCTCCTCCATTCTTTGTATGTTATGAATCATATTCTGTACTCTTTGTCTATTCCTTGGATGACATCTGTTTAGCCTGAGGAATACGTCCATATATAGGAGTCCCTCCAAAATGCACTGTAGAGGTGGTCTATGGGATGTAAATTCTTTCAGATTTTGCTTCTCTGAAAATAGTTTAATTCCTCCTTCAAATTTAAATGATAACCTTGCTGAGTAGACTATTCTTGGTTTGAGGTCCTTATCCTTCATTGCATTAAATATATCATGCCACTCCATTTTGGCCTGTAAGGTTTCTGTTGAGAAATCTGATGATAGCCTGATGGGTTTTCCTTTGTATGTGATATTTTTTCTCTCTCTAGCTGCTTTTAAAGGTCTGTCTTTATCTTGATCTTTGCCCTTTTAATTATTTTATGTCTTGATGTTGTCTTCCTTGGGTCCCATGTGTTGGGAGATCTGTGCATCCCAATGGCTTGAGAGACTTTCTTCCCCATACTGGGAAAGTTTTCAGCAATTACGTCCTCAGTGACACTTTCTGTACCTTTTTCTCTCTCTGCTTTTCCTGGTACCACTATAATGCGAATATTATTCAGTTTGGATGGGTCACACAGTTCTCTCAATATTTTTTCAGTCTGAGAGATCCTTTTACGTCTCTGTGACTCAGCTTTGTATTCCTCTTCTCTAATTTCTGTTCCATTTACCATCTCTTCCACTACATCTAATCTGCTTTTGAATCCCTCCATTGTATGTCTCACTTCAGATATGGAATTTCTTAATGATCGAATCTCCATCTTAAATTCGTTCCAGAATTCTTAAATATTTTTCTGTACCTCCATAAGCATTTTATGATTTTCATTTTGCACTCTCTTTCAGGAAGATTGGTGAGTTCAGTTTCATTTGGCCCTTTTTCTGAGGTTTGTGAGATTTTGGTCTGTACCGTGTTCATTTGATGTTTCATATTTCTGTGTGGTGCCTTCTGGTGCCCAGAGCTCCAGTCTCTGTAGCTGCTCAGCCCCCAGAGTGAGGTTATGGGTCTTAAGGGAGCAGAGCTGGTGCCTGGGCAGAAGAAAGATCTGTTTCCTGACTCCTGTCTGCCCTGCCTGTCTCCAGTATCACCGCCAGTGGGCCAAGCACACAGGCGTAAGTCTCCGTGCTTGGCATCGCTAGCTGTTGTAGGTGAGGCCTCTCTCGGGCTGGCCTGATGCCAGAACAGTGACCACCGCTTTGTTAACCAGTGCTGTCAGGCCAGAAGGCAGGCTCCCCATGCTGTGTATCATGGTGGGGCGCTTCGGTGCTGAATACCCAGCCAGGGGGATGGAGCACCTGAAGCTCCCCAAAGTTCCCAATCTGCTGGGCAGAGCACACCCAGACAACCTTGTCCCCCTATCTCTTCTGCACAGCAAGCTCCATGCAATCCCGATGCCTTCAGCAGCCCTCTTGCTGCTAGGAAGCTTCTCAGACCACCTGCCTTTCCCTTGTCTCAGAGCGGCCAGGTGTGGATCCTGTCCTCCACAAATGGCCAGGATCTGTCTCTCAAGCACTCTGCCTTGTCCCAGCTCCCCATCCTCCAGAGCACCACACAGTGTAGGTTTCTCCTCACAAAGCATATCTCCAGGGATAGGTGTTCAGCAGTCCCAAGCTTCTACCTCCGTTTCTCTTCCTCCCAGCAGTGAGTTGGAGTGGGGGAAGGGCTCAGGTCCTGCTGGATAAAGGCTTTTCTACATTACGCTGTTTTTGACGTCTGCTCTGTTCATGAGGCCTGTATGCAGTTTGGTCGGAGCTGTTCCAGCAAAGGGCTTCGTATCCAGGGAGGTGTTGTACACAGCATCCAGTTGCTTCTCTATCAAGGTGTGCTGGAGCTCTTCTCCTTTCCATAGTTGTGACCAGAATCCAATAGGTTGGTGTGTCCGTTCAAGCTGCTGCCAAAGACCCCATCCATAACCATCATCAGTTACATGAACATCTAGTTTACAGGACCTGTACAGCCCTCACTGCCCACTAGGCAGCAGTAAAAGCAGCTGCACATGTCTCAACCCAGTGCCTTTTGTACCAACCAGTATAAGGGCTTCAGAATTTGTGCCAAGTGTGGGATAAACACTCTCCAGTAGTCCAAAAGACACAAAAACCCTTGTAATACTGCCACAGTGATAGGGGTGGGGAAAGCTGGACCTTGTCTACTGCTTCAGGAACAACTTCAGTTTTACTTGGCCAGACAACCCCCAAGAATTTCACAGACAAACCAGGTCCCTGAACCTGGGTGATGTTCACAGCCCAACCTTCTTCCTGTAGATGTTGCAATGGTCTAGGAACTACCCCTTCTAAATCTGAAAGAGAATCAGATGTGAGCATAATGTCATCAATGTAGTGATACAACCACACTGTTTGTGGTTTCCTCCATGTGACCAAGTCCTGGGCTACAAGTCCATAACAGATGTGGGACTGTGGAGATATTCCTGTGGAAGGACAGTGAATGTCCACTGCCAGCCTTCCCACGTGAAGGCAAACTGTTCCTGGCTTTCCTGAACTATGTCAATTGAGAACATAGCATTAGCATGGTCTACTACATAACGATACATTCGGAGTTCATGGCTGAGGGTGTCCAGAATGTCTGCGATAGAAGAAATAGCAGCATGCAGAGGTGGTGTAACTATTCCCTGTAGTCTACAGTCATGCGCGAGGAGCTGTCTGGCTTTCTCACTGGCCACCTGGGGAATTAAAAGGACTATGAGTGGGCTTTATGATGCCCACCCTCTCCCCTTCTGTAGAGTTTCTCCAATTTCTTTGAGGACCCCAGGCAATTTATACTGCTTAGTATTTGTCAACTACCGAGGCACAGGCAGAGCTACAGATGGGTGTTTAGCATGTCCCCTCAGAACTCTCTTTACCACACGTACCCTCTGTCTGAACTCACCTGCAGTGGTCTGTAACCACAAGCCCTGCAGGATATCTACCCCAAAAATATATTCAAGGATGGGAGAAATGTACACTGTATATTCCTTTGGGGGTAAACGCAGTACTCCCAACAAGATTTGAGCTTTCTTCACTCTAATTGCCTTACCCTCATTGCCATCTATCACAGCAGGGATCCCGGGAAAGCGGTAAGGGTTTCCATGAATCAATGAACACTCCGCTCCTGTGTCCAACAGCGCCAGGGCACATTGTACATTTATGGGGACCAATGAATTGCTACTTCTACATATGGCCTTTAGTCGACACCATGTCCGCCAAGGTGGGGACCTTGACACACCCCTCAGTCGAACCGTGATGCCCAGTCATCATCCTGTGGAGGTGAGGGCTCAGCCAAATCCATGAAGATTTGCAGGGACACAGGCCAGGCATGAGGCCTTGACTCTGGTTTCCGTGTCTTGGACCTCTGCAGCTAGAATGTCTGCTCTGGCTTTAATTGGTGCCACAGTTCTAACAATATTCTATTGGGCTGCCCATCAAATTTTTCTTTCACTACCCCGGCCTCTATCAAATCAACCAACATCTGGGTCTTCGAGACCTTCACAGGGCCTTTTGCACTTCTCCTTTCAGTCATGGCCCATACTTCCCCCCAGGCCCTTATTGTTTCAACCTCCACCAAATCTCCCTTATGGGTTGCCCTAGGTGAGGGGCAAGAGTATTCACTAGGGACCCAAAGAGAGATGTGGGAACTGTATGCAGCACCAGGTTTCTCATTCCTATAGTGAACACCTCCTCATCAAGGCCCTTGGGGTCAATATTATAGATGATGTTTTTCATACCCAATTCCCACAGAACCTGTTGGAGCGCTGCATATGTTTTCCAACTACTGGGAAAATATGGTAAATCACCCTGACAAGGCCAAACTATCCTGATGGCAGCTGTCATCCACTTCAGGAGTGTCTGATTCCCTGAGGTATGATGGGCATTTTGCAACAACTGCTGGAGGGCAAGGTGAGTCGTCAGGGAGGCCATTCTACTCATTTCAGTATGTGATGTAACAATGTTTTCCACCCCCATATCTCAGAGATGTAAAAGCCATGTAGGCAGAGATTCCGATGGCCTCTGCCTATACCAGACACTCATGTCCACCAGCTCATCGTGGATATAGGGGCAGAGCATGGAGTGCTCCACAACCTGGGGAGGGGGCTGCTCCTCCCTCTGAGGAGCCTGTTGTTGTTTCATTTTTGTTTTCTTAATTACATCGTGGCGGGTATTTAAAACAGGAGAAGATGGTACCTCTGCCAGTGGCCTGGGTAGCAGATCTGCCAATGGCCCCGCCTCCTCCTCTTCTCCCTCGAGATCCTCCACCAACGGCGCCTCCTCCACTATTTCCATGGCTGAAGGCACTACTCTTTCCACCCCCTCCCTCATGGCCCCCTGCAATGCGTCTTTTCCTGCCTTCTACCCCCTTGCCACTGCTAAGGAATCCTCTAGGAGCATGAGCTGCCTTTTCAATAAATGTCTCTCTTCTTTAACACCATCCCATAGGTTATCACCCAGCTCCTCCAAGTGATGCTGAAGTGGGTAACTCTTCCCCCTAAGTCCCTCGCTTTCCTTGCTAACCCTCTTGGTAATCCTCTCTTTCTCCTGTGTAACATTTTCCACTATCTCAATAAAAAGAGACCCTACAATGACAGCTGCTACATGGCCCCCTAAGATCTCCAAGCAGTGTTCCACTTCACGGAGAGCTAATTGTGCACCTTCTGGTGTTTCCACCCTTCCCCACTTCTGGGGAAGGCCCCACCCATCTAGGAGGTACTTTACCCTAGACCAGTTCCACACTAGGGGTTCCTAAATTGGAAGCTCCACAGCTGGGGGGATAATAACAGGTGAAACGGCACCCTCTGCTGCTCCCCACCATCCACAGTAGAAGCCCTCCCAAAGGTTACACCCATTATGACAGATTTCGGGTTCAGAGGCACCCTGCCAACTGCCGCCAGATGTAAGTCCAGGGAAAGTAAATCCTGGCGCAAAATACCTCTAAAAGATGAAATCAGAATGGGCTAAGGTGAAGATAGGCCTGGTTTTTGTGTGGACATGTTTCCAACTCCAATGGATAAATGTCAAGGCCTGCAGTTACTAGGTTGTATACTCCATACTTCTGCTTCAGAACTCAAATGGAATTTCCAGGTGACTGACTTCTTTAAGGCTATTATAATATTCCATTAGGAGATTCAAGATGGCAGCGTGAGAGGTGAGACAGAGAACGCCTATCAAACACCAGATAGTGTGAAAATATAGTTAATAGAACTAACCCTAAAACAGCAACAGGAAAGAAGGCTGAACGAGACTGCATACAGACCTCACAAACAGAGCAGACCTCACAAAACAGAGCACCAGCTCCGCTCCCCTATGACCCCCAAACTCACTCTAGGGGCTGAGCAGTTCCAGAGACTGGAGCTTCTGGGCAATAGAGGGCACCACACAGAAATATGAAATGTCAAAAGAACATGGTACAGATAAAAATCTCACAAACCCCAGAAAAATGGCCAAATGAAACTGAACTCACCAATCTTCCTGAAAGAGAGTTCAAAATAAAAATCGTAAAAATCCTTATGGAGGTACAGAAAAATATTCAAGAACTCAGGAACGAATTTAAGATAGAGATTCAATCATTAAGGAATTCCATATGTGAAATGACACATACAATGGAGGGATTTAAAAGCAGATTTGATGTACTGGAAGAGACAGTAAATGGTATAGAAATTAGAGAGAGGACTACAAAGAAGCTGAGTCACAGAGAGAAAAGAGGATCTCTCAGACTGAAGGAATAATGAGAGAACTCTGACCAATCGAAATGGAACAATATTTGCATTATAGCGGTACCAGAAGAAGAAGAGAGAGAAAAAGTGATAGAAAGTGTCATTGAGGAGGTAATTGCTGAAAACTTCCCAAAACTGAGGAAGGAGATAGTCTCTCATGCCAATGAGATGCATATATCTCCCAACACAAGGGACCTAAGGAAAAAAACATGAAAACATATAATAATTAAAAGGGCAAAGATCAAGGATAAAGACAGAATTTGAAAAGCAGCTAGAGAGAGAAAAAAGATCACATACAAAGGAAAACCCATCAGGCTATCATCAGATTTCTCAACAGAATTCTTACAGGCCATAATGGAGTGGCATGATACATTTAATGCAATGAAGCAGAAGGGCCTGGAACCAAGAATTCTTTACCCAGCAAGGTTCTCATTTAAATTTGAAGGAGGGATTAAACCATTTTCATATAAGCCAAAGCTGGGAGAATTTACCTCCCACAAACCACCTCTACAGTGCATTTTGGAGGGACTCCTATAGATGGAAGCATTCCTAAGGCTAAATACATGTCACCCCTGGGAAGACAAAGAGTACAGAATATGATTCATAAAATACAAAGAATGGAGGAGGAAGAAAAAGAAGGAAAAAAAGAATCTTCAGCTTGTGTTTGTAATAACATACAAAGTGACTTGAGTTAGGCTGTCAGATAGTAAGGAAAATACTCTTCAGCTTTTGGTGACCACAAATTTAAAGCCTGTAATCTCAATAATTACACACCTATCGATAATCACCCTAAATGTAAATGGTCTGTATGCACCAATCAAAAGACATAGATTCACCAAATGGATAAAATCAAGACACATCTATACGCTGACTACAAGAGACTCACTTGAAACGCAAAGACATGTACAGGCTGAAAGTAAAGTGATGGAAAAAGATATTTCATGCAACTAAAAAGGAGAGAAAAGCAGGAGTTGCAGAACTTATATCAGACGAAATAGACTTCAAAACAAGGAAAGTCACAAGAGAGAAAGAAGGACATTACATTATGAGAAAGGGGTCAGTCCAACAAGAGGATATAACAATTATAAACATTTATCCACCCAACACAGCGTCACTTACATAAGTTAAACAAATACTAACAGAACTAAAGGCAGAAATAGAATGCAATGCATTCATTGTAGGAGACTACAACACACCACTCACTCCAAAGACAGATCAACCAGACAGAAAATAAAGGGACAGAGGCACTCAACAACGTGTTAGAACAGATGGACTTAATGGACATCTACAGAACACTCCATCCAAAAGCAACAGACTACACATTCTCAAGTGCACATGGAACATTTTCAAGAATAGAGCATATACTAGGCCACACAAAGAGCCTCAGTAAATTCAAAATGATTCAAATAGTACCAACCAGCTTCTCATGTCACAAGGTATGAAACTATAAATAAATTACTCAAAGAAAATTAAACAGCCCACAAACACATGGACGCTCAATAACATGCTCCTAAATAATCAATGGATCAATGACTGAATAAAAACAGATATCAAGCAATATATGGAGACAAATGACAAAATGAAAAAATCTGTGGGACGCAGCAAAGGCTGTACTAAGAGGGAAATATATTGCAATACAGGCCTACCTGAGGAAAGAAAAACAATCCCAAATGCAAGGTCTAAACTCACAATTAATGAAGCTGGAAAAGGAAGAACAAATTCTGTCCAAAGTCAGTAGAAGGAGGGACATAATAAAAATTAAAGCAGAGATAAATAAAATTGAGAATAATAAAAAAAATAATCAATGAAAGTAAGACCTGCTTCTTCGAGAAAATAAACAAAATAGATAAACCCCTACCCAGACTTTCAAGAAAAAAAGAGAGTCCACACACATAAACAGAATTAGAAATGAGAAAGGAAAACTCACTACGGACACCACAGAAATTCAAAAAATTATGAGAAAATACTATGAAATATTATATGCTAAGAAAATGGATAACCCAGAAGAAATGGACAACTTTCTAGAAAAATACAACTTTCCAAGGCTGACCCAAGAAGAAACAGAAAATTTGAATAGACCAATTACCAGCAAAGAAATTGAATAGGTAATCAAAACACTACCTAAGAGCAAAACTCCTGGACCTGATGGTTTCACTGCTGAATTTTATCAAACATCTCGTGAAGACCTATTATCCATCCTCCTTAAAGTTTTCCAAAAAGTAGAAGAGGAGGGAATACTCCCAAACTCATTCTACGAGGCCAATGTCACTCTAATATCAAAACCAGGCAAAGACACCACAACAGATCAATAACCCTGATGAACAAAGATGCAAAACTACTCAACAAAGTATTAGCAAACAGAATTCAAAAGTACATCAGAAAGATTATACATCATGATCAAGTAGGATTCATCCCAGGGTGCAATGATGGTACAACATTTGAAAATCCATCAACATCATACACTACATCAACAAAAAGAAGGGCAAAAACTACATGAACTACATGATCATCTCCATAGACGCTGAAAAAGCATTCGACAAAATTCAACATCCACTCATGATAAAAACTCACAACAAAATGGGTATAGAGCGCAAGTACCTCAACATAATAAAGGTCATTTATGACAAACCCACAGCCAACATTATACTTAACAGTGAGAAGCGGAAAGCTTTTCCTTTAAGATTGAGAACAAGACAAGGATGCTCACTCTCCCCACTTTTATTCAACATAGTTCTGGAGGTCCTAGCCATGGCAATCAGAAAACACAAAGAGGTAAAAGGCATCCAGATAGGTAAGGAAGAAGTCAAACTGTCCCTGTTTGCAGATGACATGATACTGTACATAGAAAACCCCAAAGAATCCACTACAAAACTACTAGATCTAGTATCTGAATTCAGTAAAGTTGTGGGATACTGAATTAATACACAGAAATCTGTTGCATTTCTATACACTAACGGTGAAATATCAGAAAGAGAAATCAGGAAAACAATTCCATTCACAATTGCTTTAAAAAGAATAAAATACCTAGGAATGAACCTTACCAAGGAAGTGAGAGACTTATATTCTGAAAACTACGAGACACTCATGAGAGAAATTAAAGAAGATACCAATAATGGAAACACATCCTGTGCTCATGGATAGGAAGAATTAATATTGCCAAAATGGCCATCCTGCCTAAAGCAATCTACAGATTCCATGCAATCCCTATCAAAATACCAACAACATTCTTTAATGAACTAGACTAAATAGGTCTAAAATTCATAAGGGACCACAAAATACCCCAAATAGCCAAAGCAATCCTGAGAAGGAAGAATAAAGCAGGGGGAATTATGCTCCCTGTCTTCAAGCTCTACTACAAAGCCACAGTAATCAAGACATTTTGGTACTGTCACAACAACATACCCATAGGCCAATGTAACAGATAGAGAGCCCAAGCATATATGGTCAATTAATATATGATAAAGGAACCATGCATATACAATGGGGAAATGACAGCCTCTTCAACAGCTCGTGTGGGCAAAACTGGATAGCTACTTGTAGGCGAATGAAACTAAATTATTGTCTAACCCCACACACAAAAGTAAACTCAAAATGGATCAGAGACCTGAATGTAAGTCATGAAACCATAAATCTCTTACAAAAAATCTCTTGGACATAAACATGAGCAACTTCTTCATGAACATATCTCCCCAGGCAAGGGAAACAAAAGCAAAAATGAACAAGTGGGATATCAAACTAAAAAGCTTCTGTACAGCATAGGACACCAACAATAGAACAAAAAGACTCCTGTGGTATGGGAGAATATATTCACAAATGATATATCCGATAAGGGGTTGACCTTCAAATTATATAAAGAGGTCACACACCTCAACAAACAAAAAGCAAATGAGCCAATTAAAATATGTGCAGAGGAGCTAATAGACACTTCTCCAAAGAAGAAATTCAGATGGCCAACAGGCACATGAAAAGATGCTCCACATCCCTAATCATCAGAGAATTGCAAATTAAAACTACAGTGAGATCATCTCACACCAGTTAGGATGGCCGCCATCCAAAAGACAAACAACGACTAATGTTTGCACAGATGTGGAGAAAGGGGAACCTTCCTATACTGTTGGTGGGAATGTAAATTAGTTCAGCCATTGTGGAAAGCAGTATGGAGGTTCCTCAAGAAACTCAAAGTAGAAATACCATTTGACCCAGGAATTCCACTCCTAGGAATTTACCCTAAGAATGCAGCAGCCCAGTCTGAAAAAGACATATGCACCCTTATGTTTATCCCAGCACTATTTACAATAGCCAAGAAATGGGAGCAACCTAAGTGTCCATCAGTAGATGAATGGATAAAGAAGATGTGGTACATACACACTATGGGATATTATTCAGCCATAAGAAGAAAACATATCCTACCATTTGCAACAACATGGATGGAGCTAGAGGATATCATGCTCAGTGAAATAAGCCAGGCAGATAAGGACAACTGTCAAATGGTTTCACTCATCTGTGGAGAATAAGAACAAAGAGAAAATTGGAGGAACAAAACAGCAGCAGACTGACAGAACCCAGGAATGGACTAACAGTTACCAAAAGGAAAGGGACTGTGAAGATGGGTGGGAAGTGAGGGATAAGGGGGAAAAGGGGCTATTACAATTAGCACTCATAATGTAGTGGGGGGTGGTGGGATATGTGGAAGGCAGTATAACAGAGAAGACAAGTAGTGATTTTATAACATCTTACTATGCTGCTGGACAGTGACTGTAATGGGGTATGTGGTGGAGACTTGATCATAGGGGGATCTAGTAACCATAATGTTGCTCATGTAATTGCACCTTAATAATAGCAAAATAAAAAAAATTCTTACACTATCAGAACTATTAACTGGATTTAGCAAGTTGAGGGGTACAAAATTAATACACGGAAATCTATTGTGTTCCCATATAGTAATACCAAACTAACAGACATAGGAATCAGGAAAACAACTCAATCTACAATTGCATCAAAAAGAATAAAATACCTAGGCATTAACCTAACCAAGAAGGTGAAAGATCTATACCCTGAAAACTATAAGACACTCAGGAGAGAATTAAAGAAGGCACCAATACATGGGAATCTATCCTGTGCTCAAGAACAGGAAGAATTATTATTGCCAAATGGCCTTTCTGCTCAAAGCAATTTATGGATTCAATGCAATCTCTAGGAAAATACCTACATTTTTTCAATTAACTAGAACAAGTAGTTCTAAAATTCATATGTACCCACAGAAGACCCCAAATAGCCAAAGCAATTCTGAGAGAGAAGAACAAAGCTTATGCTCCCAGACATCAAGCTATTCTAAAAAGCTACAGTAATCAAAACAGTATGGTATTGGCACAAGAACAGACCCATAGATCAATGGGATGGAATAGAAAGACCAGATATAAACCCACATTGTTAAGGTCAATTAATATATGATAAAGGAGTCATTAATATACAATGGGGAAAAGATGGCCTTTTCAACAATTGGTGTTTGGGAAATGTTCAGCTACATGCAAGAGAATGAAGCTGGATTATTGTCTAACTCCATACACAAAAGTAAACTCAAAATGGATCAAAGACTTCAATGTAAGTCATGAAACCATAAACTCTTAGAAGAAAACATAGGCAAAAATCTCTTGAACATAAATATGAGCAGTTTTTTCCTGGACACATCTCTTTGGGCAAGGGAAACAAAAGATGAACAAGTGGGACTACATCAAGCTAAAAAGCTACTGTACAGCAAAGGACACCATCAGCAGAACAAAAAGTCAGCCTACAGCTTGGGAGAATATATGATATGATTTTATTCAAGTAAGGGATAAAATATATATTTGGATAACACCCCAAATATATAAAGAACTCATATGCCTCAACACCCAAAGAACAAATAACCCAATTAAAAAAGGGTGGAGGACCTGAGCAAACATTCCTTCAAAGAAGAAATGTCTAGGAATTAACCCCAGAAAACAAAATCTGTGATTCAAAAAGATACATGCACCCCTATTATCCCTGCATTCTTTACAATGGCCAAGATATGGAAGTAACCAAACTGTCCATCAATAGATGAATGGATAAAGAACTTGTGGTACATATACACAATGTATTATTATTCAGCCACAAAAATATAAATCCTGGCATTTGCAATAACATGGATGGATCTAGCGGGTATTATGCTCAATGAAGTAAGCAAGTGGAGAAAGACAAATACCATATGATTTCACTTATTTGTGATATATTAAAAGAGCAAAATGGAATTAACAAAACAGTAGACTTATAGACACTGAGAAGTGTCTAGTGGTTACCATGTGGAAGGGGTTGTTTGGGGTAGGTATGGGGAGAGGGGGAGGGTGATAAAGGGCACAAGAATTATCAATCATAATATAAAACTAGGTCATGGGGATAGTAGTCCAGCATGAAGAGACAAATTAAAGAATATGTAAGAAAATATTTTATTTTATGCTAAAGCCAGAAATACCTCAACAGGAATTATAAGAGTACAGGGTGAACAGAAAATAGGGCCAGAATGATTAAGATACCCACCTACAGAAACTGTAACTAGGAGCACATAAGAGAGGGAATAAACAGCTTTTCTTTGCTGTGGGAATATGGGAAATCACATAGGAATGTAAAAAAAAATGGTACAGTACTCTGGAAAATAGTTCATCATTTTCTTAAAAAACTAAACATATAACTAACATGTGAATGAACAGTTACATTCAGGGCATGTATTCCACATGACTGAAGACCTGTCTTCACACAAAAGTCTATATACAAATATTCATAGCAGTACTATTACAGCCAAAATTGGAAACAGCCCAGACATCCTTCAGTGAGTGAATGGTTAAACAACATGTGGGTCATCCACACCATGGAATACTACTCACCACTCAAAAGGAACAAACTACTGATACCCACAAAAACTTGGATGAATCTCAAGGGCATTAGGCTGAGTGAAAAAAGCCAATCTCCGGAGGGAAAATATTGTTTGATTTCAATTATATTGCATTTTCAAAATGACAGAATTACAGTGATGGAAAATAAATTAATGGTTTCTAGGGGTTAGAGATGGTGCACACAAGAAAAATGTAAATCAAGAGTCAGATCTTAGAATAGTCATGTTTAAAATACAATTGAACAAAGAAAGAAAGATTTGGTGATGCTTCCTGAAACTGACATTGATAAGGGAGGCTAAGGAAGGGATACAGACACTGCATTTTCCATGCCGTTGTACACCTGTATTTAAAAGAGGCCTCAAAAAGTTAGTACTTTAGCAAATGCTATGAAACCTTATAGGGCTTGGAAACATGGTATCATATGACATCATAAACAGGCCAACTAGAAGCTGCTTAGTGATTCACCGAGAACATGGCTCAGATTTCAAGCTTGTATTATAGCATAATTGTTAACAGACTTGATTTTGGAATTTGTCAAGTTTGGGTTTAATTCAGGGCTATATCACATGCTAATTATGTGACCTGGGAAATCTACTTAAGCATTCTAACCTTCAGTTTTCTCACCTGCAAAGTGGGAATGCGACAGTTGTCATGAGGCTAGGATGTAAGATGATGCAAGCAAATGAGCCAGCCTCAGGCCCCCCACATACTCATTACTCAGTAAGCGTTAACCCCCGCTACTTGGTTACTATTTTCAGAAGACTGTTGGAAAACTTCACTCTAGCCATTATCAGAGCACCTGAAATTTCCCATACAAGTCCTTTGGGCTTGAAATTACGTAGTTACAGAGTTATATCTGGAAATTGATGTTTGCAAAAATATCTATGTACAGTGTAAATTTTTTTTTTGGCCATTGAAAAACCTTAACAGAAAAGTCTTGAAAATACAAAATGCAAACAGCAGTATCTATGGAGCATCATGGTGGATAGAGAGAACGGACACCTAGGAGGCAGGGAGAAAGAAATATGTGAAGGGGGGAAGGTAATCAGGTTCCTGACATCTTCCTTTATCCATACTATTCTTGTCTCTAAGGGCACATGTCCTTAACAGAGGTCAAAGTGGAGACGTATGGTCCTGAGGTCTCCACTAAGAAGACCAGAAGTAGAGCACAGGCCTCTGCAATATTATACCTCAGCCCTTTCCCATTCTTTTATAATAGACTTCAAGTGGAAGAAACAAAGATTACTCAGAAAACCATGGGCCTGGAAAAAAAAACGTCACCTCAATGACAGAGGTCAAGTTGCTACTACATTATATTGCCTGTACTTTTTGTTCAGCCAATAGTGTGTTTGCTATTCAATAAGAAAGAGCTTTTAGTTGGAATTTAATTACAATTGATCTGTGCCAGACTAATGTGATTTTATTTAGAATTATTTTACACAAAATGGCTTTTAAATGGTTATTTAGTTTCTAATGTCAGAGACTTGGTAATTTGGCCAGAATAATGTTACTTCTGCACTAATAAAAGAAATAATGTTAAAGGTCCCAGAACTCTTTTACAGTTGCTATATTCATCTTTTTATGGCTATACTAATGTCTTTATACTGTGCCATATGAGTATAATTTATTTCTTTTAAACATTTTGACTAGATTTTTTAGCATTAAAGTCAAAGTACAAAAGAAGGACTTCTGTCTCTATGATGGGATGGCGTGCAGTTGACTAACATTCCCTCTGGTAACAGTTAGAAAATCTGGGTAAGTATAAACAAACAAGCAAATACACAAGCCCCTGTGTCCGAAGAAGAATTGCAGAGCTAACCAGGACTTGGGGAGCCAAGATCCCAGATAGAGGGAAACCACAGAGAAATGGATTGATGGTCTATGAACTGTATTTTCCCTAAAGGCATTTGCCAAGACAACCTGAATGCAAAGTTTCCATATCCTGGCTGGAAGGGAGATGAAAGTGAGGGTCACACTCATCTGCTCTTCTCTCAGGCATTTGTTAAAATCTTCAGTTGTGAAGAAAAGAAGTAAGGGGCTTATCAGAAAATTGCTTAAAATACAGCAGAGTATTCATCAATCTCACAAAAACCAAATTCATTATTCAGGAACCTGCAAGGAGAGGTCATTTTATTAAACGGCCAAGGTTCTCAGGCCCCAAGGTCCTGTATCATATTAACAGGGTCAACCAGGGGTTTATAGAGTCTTGCAAAATCTGAAAACTGCCTCTCATCAGCTCAGTTTGTGATTGGATTATGATGTCTACTTTCTGCCTGCTGGAGAATAGAATATATACTCTCTGGGGTAGGATGGCAATGCTTCCACAATTTTTTCCTACAATTTTGATATGCGTTTTTCACCTTTAAATAAAGAAGTATGAAACATTCCACAAAAACTTAAGAAAAACAGACCAGTTCATTACCCTATTACTGGATCAGCCTCAGACTAATTTAATGTGTTATTCAACAATATTTGAAATGAGAAAAATGGAAAACTTTATAAGGGATCTAAAAATCTATGAAAAAGAATCAAATTAAAATGCCAGAAGTGAAAATGCAACAATTGGAATTAATAACTTAATAAATGACCTTAATAGCAGATAGGACACTGTTTTTTTTTAAAGAGGATTCATGAATGGGAACATAAGGCTATAAGAAATATTCAGATTACAGTGTACTGCACAAACATGGATAGAAAGCACATTGAAAGATGAATGAAAAGACTTAGAAACATGGTACAGAGTAAAAAAGGTAAAAATGCACAATTGGAGGGAAAGAATGGAAAGTCAAACTGTATATCTAAGGACTTAATGACTAAGAATTTTCAGAACTAATGAAAGCGATATTTAAGAAATGCTCCAAATTTCAAACAGTGGAAACCAAAGAAATCACCTAGATAAATTATTGTAAAACCACTAAGAGCAAAAGACTAACAGAAAATACAAAACCAAACAAAAGTAAAGAACACATTGTCTCAGAGGAGCACGAATCAGACTGATGGCTGACTTCTCAACAGAAGTATTCACTCAGTGAATGTTAAGCACTTTGTATGTATCAGACTCATTAACCTCTTAGTACATTTGTTTGTGTGTTGACTTTCTTGGCATAAATCTACTCACTTTTCACTGCACAATAGCAAGCTTGGCAGACAGCTGAGCTCTGATGAGAACTCTACTGAAAGGTTCTCCAGCTCTATGGTCTCTAATTCTTTATCAATGATAAGTCCTTTCTTACCTATAACAACCTCTGTTAATCCAAGACGTTTCCAGGAAATACTTTGATAAAACCCATTTCACTTCTACTGATTTGCAATAACTGCATTAATAATGCACAAATACAGTTCTTTAAGTGCTTTTTTAACAATGTCTAATAGTACTAGTTACCTTCTGTCTTACCAATTTTTGCTTTAAAAACTTAGCAGAGGATACTTCCTTGTCTACCGCCCAGATGAAGAGTAGTAGATATTACAAATGTTAAGTTTAAATAGCAAACCATAACAGTGATGACGATTTCAATATTTTAACATACCCACACACTCTTTCTCACTCTAATTCAGAGTTTTTACTTTAAAAAATCCAGTTAACCTTTCTTGATAAAGAATTGTAATGTGTTTTGTGTGTGATTATCATCATAGCATACCAGATATTATATGAGACCTGAAAGTTTGTTTCTGTTTTTTCAGTTTCACAAGTCTGTTCTAAATTTCTTTTTAATAAAACAAGCAAGTAAGCTTTGCTTCTGCCTCCTCCCACTCCCTCCGCTTGGTACTGACTCAGTAAGGAACCTGCTGCATTTAACAGCTGTGGGACTTAACTGGAAAGAGTCTCCACACAAGAACAGACCCATAGACCAGTGGAACAGAATAGAGAGTCCAGATATTAACCCAAACATATATGGTCAAGTAATATATGATAAAGGAGCCATGGATATACAATGGGGAAATGACAGCCTCTTCAACAGCTGTTGTTGGCAAAACTGGACAGCTACATGTAAGAGAATGAAACTGGATCATTTTTTAACCCCATACACAAAAGTAAACTCAAAATGGGTCAAAGACCTGAATGTAAGTCATGAAACCATAAAACTCTTAGAAAAAAACATAGGCAAAAATCTCTTGGACATAAATATGAGCAACTTCTTCATGAACATATCTCCCCAGGCAAGGGAAACAAAAGCAAAAATGAACAAGTGGGACTATATCAAACTAAAAGCTTCTGTACAGCAAAGGACACCATCAGTAGAACAAAAAGACATTCTACAGTATGGGAGAATATATTCATAAATGATATCTGATAAGGGTTGACATCCAAATTATACAGAGCTCACACACCTCAACAAACAAAAAGCAAATAAGCCAATTAAAAAATGGGCAGAGGAGCTGAACAGACACTTCTCCAAAGAAGAAATTTAGATGGCCAACAGGCACACGAAAAGATGCTCCACATCCCTAATCATCAGAGAAATACAAATTAAAACCACAATGAGATATCACCTCACACCAGTTAGGATGGCTGCCATCCAGAAGACGAACAATGACAAATGTTGGCGAGGATGTGGAGAAAGGGGAACCCTCCTAAACTGCTGGTGGCAATGTAAATAAATTAGTTCAACCATTGTGGAAAGCAGTATGGAGGTTCCTCAAAAAACTCAAAATAGAAATAGCATTTGACCCAGGAATTCCACTCCTAGGAATTTACCCTAAGAATGCAGCAGCCCAGTTTGAAAAAGACATATGCACCCCTATTTTTATCACAGCATTATTTACAATAGCCAAGAAATGGAAGCAACCTAAGTGTCCATCAGTAGATGAATGGATAAAGAAGATGTGGTACATATACACAATGGAATATTATTCAGCCATAATAAGAAAACAAATCCTGCCATTTGCAACAACATGGATGGGGGGGTAGAGGGTATGTATTATGGTCAGTGAAATAAGCCAAGCAGAAAAAGACAAGTATCAAATGATTTCACTCATCTGTGGAGTATAAGAACAAAGAAAAAACTGAAGGAACAAAACAGCAACAGACTCACAGAACCCAAGAATGGACTAACAGTTACCAAAGGGAAAGGGACTGGGGAGGATGGGTGGGAAGAGAGGGATAAGGGGGAAAAAGGGCATTATGATTAGCACACCTAATGTAGGGAGGGAGCACGGAGAAGGTAGTGCAACACAGAGAAGACAAATAGTGATTCTAGAGCATCTTACTACACTGATGGACAGTGACCCTAATCGGTATGTGGTGGAGACTTGATAATGGGTGGGAGTCTATAGTAACCATAATGTTGCTCATGTAATTGTACATTAATGATACCAAAATAAGATAAAATAAAAAAGAGTCTCCAGAAACCCTGTGAACAGGGTTGCAGTGCAGTGGACACAGTATAGTGAACCGACAAAATAGGAGCTTCCTTCTCTGGGCCATTCCCCAGCCCTGCACCCCAATATCCTCTAGTCTCCAGTCCCAGAATGCAGCTGAATTCACAGCTGGTAACAAGTTATGCTGTGAATCTCAGTGCTTTACCCAAGGAGCAAACAGCCTCTTTTGCTCACTCGGAATTTCAGTTTCCAGGCGAACTAGGAATCCCTAGCCTGGGTCCAGCAACACGGGTTAAAGTGTTTCTGTTTCTTGACAGAATGAAAATGACGCAGGGTGTGTGTTGATCACTTTCCTTCCTTTACCTTCCAGTTTAGATACCAGACAACCTAGGGCTCGCTTCGCACGGCTGGGGGGCTGCCAACACCTCTATTTTCCCCAAAGGTATAAAAATTGCCTCCCAGCACCACAGCGTGGCCACAGCTGCTTTGTTCACCATAGAAGTCACCTCGGGATTGGCCTGTCGCCCTCTCCCCGCGCTCACGCCCCGTCCGCTAAGTGCTCGACCGAGGTCGACCAGGGAAAGCGCCACCACCCGGTCTGGAGCTTCCAGGAGGAGCCCGGCGGCCGCCCGCGCCTTCCCTACTCCTACCCCCGGGGATGTCTGCCTCCCAGGCGGCGCCGGCTTCCCGGGGACCTGGAGAAACTTGACGGCGTGGCGCCGCTCCGGGCGAGCGGACCCCTGCGGCGACGCCCTCTTAGCTGCAGAGCTGCGATCTGCCGGCTAGAGAGCCGCGACCCCGGGACAGGCGGCGCGGGCGCGAACGGGACGGGGAGGGGCGCTCGTGCTGCGGGAGCGTCGCACACCCCGCCCCGCACCGGACCCCGGGGCGGAGTCCGCTTTCCCCGGGCCGGCCGCCCAGCAGCGCCGGGAGTCGCATCCGCGTCGCAGGCAGCTCCGGGGCGGCCGCGGATAGCGCGCGTCCCCCGGGGCCTCCAATTCCCGGAGCCTCCGCCTTCCGGGCCAAGTGCTCAGGCCGGCCAGCAGGCCCGGCGAGCTCACCGCGCGCCAGCCGCCACCCGGCCAAGTCGGTGGCCAGAACCCATCCGTGGGCCTAGAGGCAAGCCAGACACAGTCCCGAGGCGCGCGGGCTCCGCCAGGACGCCGGCTTCACCTGGTGCCGGGACCCGGTTCCCAGCGCCTCGTCCGGGCTCTCCAGGCCCCGCGCGGCTGCCGGCCGACGCCTCCCTCGCGGCCTCCAGGTGTCAGGCTCCCCCCGCAGGAGCCGTGTGCGCGCTGTCCCCGCGGCCGCCGCCGCCGCCACAGGCGCGGAGAACGTGGGCCGGGGCGGCGACCGCGCGCCCCCCGCCCGCTCTCCCCACCGGCGGGCGAGGAATTCGGGACCTCCCGGTGTCAGAGCAGTCCAGCCGCGGACTTTGATTAAATTTATAAAGCGGAAGACAGGGGAATCAGTTTTCCTAAATGGCTTCTTGCAAAAGATACATTCTTTCATTAAATTAATGTAGACATATGATTACATTTAAACAAGAGGAGTGCAAAATGTTATTTTAAACTTTAGGCAAGTCTTCAATTACCCATTTTATTCTTAAAACCTTGGGGTTTTACATTTTCCTTAACTGAAAACACATTTAACCATCCATTTTATTCCTACTCTTTCCTGTCCCTTTCTTTCACCTTTCCCTTTTTTTGGAGATTGTTTCGGAGATCCTCTCCTAGATGTTTACCTTTTGTTGCATTTATCACGCTGGATTACAATTGCCTTTTTTCATAGTTGAATCTCCTATTAAATTGCTAACTGTGGCAGTTTTAGAATAAATCTGTCTTTTCCTCCGTTATCCTGATATGACAGAGTACATGTTTCTCTGAATAATCTGTAAAATGTTGGAGGATAAATTGGCAATCGCTGATGTAAACTATTGCCTGGCACCATTGAATGTAGCAATAAAGATTAAAGAGTCTCAATATGTTTCTCTGTTGAAGCAGTACAATATAATGTTATATATATACGTATGACATACATATATACGTTATGTGGGCACTGATAGGTGCTTTTTAAAATAAAATTACATGAAAATTAAAACCATAATGAGATATCACCTCACACCAGTTAGGATGGCTGCCATCCAGAAGACAAACAACAAATGTTAGCGAGGATGTGGAGAAAGGGGAACCTTCCTACACTGCTGGTCAGAATGTAAATTAGTTCAACCATTGTGGAAAGCCGTACAGAGGTTCCTCAAAAAACTCAAAATAGAAATATCACTTAACCTAGAAATTCCACTCCTAGGAATTTACCCTAAGAATGCAGCAGCCCAGTTTGAAAAGACATATGCACCCCTATGTTTATCGCAGCACTATTTACAATAGCCAAGAAATGGAAGCAACCTAAGTGTCCATCAGTAGATGAATGGATAAAAGAAGATGTAGTACATATACACAATGGAATATTATTCAATAACAAGAAGAAAACAAATCCTACCATTTGCAACAACATGGATGGAGCTAGAGGATATTATGCTCAGTGAAATAAGCCAGGCGGAGAAAGACAAGTATCAAATGATTTCACTCATCTGTGGAGTATAAGAACAAAGAAAAACTGAAGGAACAAAACAGCAGCAGACTGACAGAACCCAAGAATGGACTAACAGTTACCAACACAAAAGGGACTGGGGAGGAAGGGGGGAAGGGAGGGATAAGGGGGAAAAAGGGGTATTCTGATTAGCACACATAATGTAGGGTGGGGGTCACAGGGAAGGCAGTACAACACAGTGAAGGCAAGTAGTGACTGTATAGCACCTTACTACGCTGGTGGACAGTGACCATAATGGGGTATGTGGTGGGGACTTGATAATGGGGGAATCTAGTAACCACAATGTTGCTTATGTAATTGTATATTAATGATACCAATATAAAAAAAAAGTCTTTAAACGGGGAATTAATTCTTATAATTCCAGAAACCAGAGGACTCAATTATTCCACTTGCAATTTTTGGTAAATATTTTTAGGTGGTATCTATATATGACTCCATATGTAATAATATATAATTCCAATATTCTCACAATCCAACACTTCCCAGCTTAATTTACAATTTCAAAATCTATAGCTAACTTTAAACCTTTGACTACTGTTAATTTAGGTAATGAATAATCTTTGGTTGCCTGCAAATTCTTTGTCTCTTTCTCTTTCTTTTTCTCATTCCTGCCTTTGCCCTAATCTCCTAACATATTAGTTGATACCAGGAATACCATTTACTTGGGGAATGCTATTGTGTGCTCGGTTCACATATATTTCTATATTTTGTGGGTGTGGAGATGGTGCTGTGGATATTCTTAAGTTTTCTCTTGACTCTCTGAAAGTTCAGTAGACTCGTTTGTTGTTTTCAGTGTTTGGGCACTTTAAAATCCTACACCTTGGTGTTGTGAACTGCACAGCTTCTCGGGCCTTCTCCAGCTACCACCTTCATTTCTTCTTCCGCGTTGATTTTTTGCTTGGTATTTGTTTTTATCATAGCAATCACCAAACTCCAGCTGCACAAAGAAATTATATTATTGAAAAGGATGTAGCATAATGTAATGTTGTTAAATGTTAAGCAGTATGTTAAATGGAAAGCACTATGGAGGTTCATTACACTTCAATAAACCTGACTTTTAAAAAAGAAAACAAAGACCAACAATCTGAAATGTTGAGGGGATGAGGAGCACTGGAAACTCTTATTCGTTTCTTGAAAGAGGATCAGTCCCATGATGTTGGGGAAAGTCTGGCAGGACCCGCTAAGGGTAACCGGCACCTGCTGCGGCCCAGCAATTCTACTTTTAGGCATATATCTTAGACATGTGTTATCCAGTATAACGGATACAAGCCACATGTAGCTAATGAACACGTGCAATGTTGCTAATGTGACATGTTGTAATGACAATATTTTTGATATAGTGGGTCCAATAAAATACTACATTTACCTCTTTCATTCTGCCTTTTAAAATATATCTACTAGAAGATTTAAAATTCATGTGAATAGCATTATATATCCATTGGAAAGGGCTGCCCTGGCGAAATGGGTATAGCCACCAAAAGACATAGAAGAGAATGTTTATACTAACTCAAAGTATCCTAAACTAGAAACGATTCAACTGTCCAACAACAATAGAATAAATAAATATGTTGAAATCTATTCATACAAGGAATACAAAGGAATACACACAGAAACAATGAGCTACCTGTAAAATGTAATAAATATCAAAGGCATAATGTTGACCAAAAGAAGTCAGACCCACGCTCCTCCTCCCAGAAACACCAGTACGTGCTTTATGATTCAATTTATGTTGAAGTAAAGCACAGGAGCGATTATCAACTTAATATAGACTGTTATATATTTAGGAAACTATGAACCTTATGGTAACCACAAACCTAAAGCCTATAATAGATACACAAAATATTTTTTAAAGAAATCCGAGCATAACACTAAAGAAAACATTCAAATAACAAGAGAAGAGTATAAGAGAGAAAGAAAGGAACAGAGATGAACTACAAAAACAACCAGAAAACAGTTAATAAAATGGCAGTAAGTACATACCTATCAATGAGTACCTTAAATGTAAGTAGGCTAAATCAAAAAGTTTAGGGTGGCAGAATGGATAAATAAACAAGAACCATCTATATCTGCCTATGAGAAACTGAAGACACAGAATGAAAGTGAAGAGATGGATAGATATTTCATGCAAATAAGAGGGAGAGAAAAGCAGGAGTCGTAGTACTTATATCAGAATATATCAGAATCAGTAGTACTTATATCAAAATACATCAAAACAAAGAAAGTAGTGAGACAGAGGACATTACAAGATGGTAAAGGAATCAGTCCCAAAAGAGGATATAACAATGTAAATGTCTAAGCATGCCACACAGGAGCAACTAAATGTATAAAACAAACACTGGCAGATCTAAAGGGGGAAATAGCAAAACAATCCTTTGTGAGATTTTAACAACACACAGACAGAAAATAAAGAAATGGGCATTGAACAACACATTAGACCAGATGGACTTATCAGAAATATACAGAACATTCTACCTAAAAGCAGCAGGGTGCATATTTTCCTCAGGTGCACATGGAACATTCTCCAGAATAGATCACATACTAGGACACAAAAAGAGCCTCAATAAATTAAAAAAGATTAATATTGTACCAACCATCTTTTCAGATCACAATACATAGACACAACTGAAAAGGAAAATACAACAGTTCAAAATATGCAGAATGCCACGAAAGCAGTTCTAACAGGGAAGTACAGAGCAATACAGGCCTACCTCAAGAAGCAAGAACAATCCCAAATAAACAGTCCTAGCTGACAACTAAAGAAACTAGCAAAAGAACATATGAGACACAAAGTTAGTAAAAGGAGAGATTATATAGATCAGAAAAGGAATAAATAAAATAGAGAAGAATGAAAGAATAGAAAAAAATCAATGAGACTAAGAGCTGCTCTTTAAGAAAATGAACAAAATAGACAAACCCATGCCCAAACTTATTAAAAAAGGGAGAGGACACAAACACACGAAAATCAGAAATGAAAAAGGAGAAGTAACAACTGGCACCATAGAAATACAAAGAATTATTAGAGAATCCTAAGAAAAATTATGTGCCAATGAATTGGACAACCTAGATGAAATGGACAAATTCTTAGGAAAATACAACCTTCCAAGGCTGACCCAGGAAGAAACAGAAAATCTGAACAGACCAGTAAAGAAATTGAATTGGTAATCAAAAAAGCTCCCGACAAACAATATTCCAGGATCAGATGGCTTCACGGGTGAATTCTACCACACACTAAAAGAAGAGCTAATACCCATCCTTCTTAAAGTAGTCCACAAAATTGAAGGAATATTTCCAAACTCACTCTATGAGGCCAGCATCATTCTAACAGCAAAACCAGATAAAGACACTACAAAATAAATAAATAAGAGTATATCCTTGATGAACATAGATTCAAAAATCTTCAACAAAATATTAGCAAATTGAATTAAAAAATACATCAAAAGGATCATCCATCACATCCAAGTGGGATTAATTCCAGGGATGCAGGGATAGTACAATGTTCATAAATCAATCAGTGTGATACACCACATTAACAAAAGGAAGGATAAAAGCCATATGGTCATATCAATAAATGCTGAAAAATCATTTGGCAAAATTCAACATCCATTCATGATAAAACCTCTCAGCAAAATGGGTATAGAGGGAGCATACTTCAACATAATAAAGGACATATATGAAAACCCACAGCCAGCATCATACTCAATAGTGAAAAGCTGAAGGGGTTTCCTCTAAGATCAGGAACAAAACGAAGACGCCCACTCTCACCACGTTTATTCAACATAGTATTGGAAGCCCTAGCCATGGCAGTCAGAAAAGAAAAAAAGATAAAAGGCATCCAAATTGGTAAAGAAGGAGTAAAACTGTCACTATTTGCAGATGACATGATACTATATATAGAAAACCCTAAACACTCCACTAAAAAACTATTAGAACTAATAACTGGATTCAGCAAAATTGAAGGATACAAAATCAATATGCAGAAATCTGTTGCATTCCCACATAGTAACAACAAACTGGCATAAAGAGGGATCAGGAAAACAATTCCACTTATAATGGCATCAAAAAGAATAAAATACCTAGGAATAAACCTAACCAAGGAGGTAAAAGACCTGTACTCTGAAAACCTTGAAAGAAATCAAAGAAGACACAAATAAATGGAAATCTACCCCATGCTCATGGATAGGAAGAATTAATATTGTCAAAATGGCCATCCTGCCCAAAGCAATATACATGTTCAGTGCAATCCCTATCAAAATACCAATGGCATTTTTTCAATGAACTAGAGCCAATACTCCTGAAATTTACATGGAACCACAAAAGTCCCTGAGTAGCTAAAGCAATGCTGAGAAAGAAGAACAAAGCTGGGGGTATTATGTTCCCTGATGTCAAGCTATACTACAAAGCTACAATAATCAAAACAATATTATGGTACTGGCACACAACAGACCCATAGATCAGTGGAACACAATAGAAAGCCCAGAAATAAACCCATGCAATTAACATATGATAAAGTTGTCGTGAATATAAATGGGGAAAAGACAAGGCCTCTTCAATAACTGGTGTTGGGAAAACTGGAGAGCTACATGCAAGAGAATGAAACTGGATTACTGTCTGATTCCATATACAAAAGTAAACTTGGTAGGGGTCAAAGACCTGAATGTAAGACATGAAACCATAAAACTCTTAGAAGAAAACATAGGCAAAACTCTCTTGAACATAAGCATGAGCAATTTGTTTCCAGACAGGTTTCCAAAGGCAAGGGAAACAAAATAAAAAATAAACAAGTGAGAATACATCAAACCAAACAGCTTCTGTACAACAAAGGACATCATCAGCAAAACAAAAAGACAGTGTAAAGCATGGGAGAGTATATTTGTAAATGATTTATCTGATGAGGGCTTAGCATCCAAATTACATAAAGAACTCATTTGAATCAACACTGAAAAAACAAACAGCCAAATTAAAAAAATGGGCAAGGGACCTAAATAGACATTTTCCCAAAGAAGAAATACAGATGACCAACAAGCATATGAAATGCTCCACATCTCTAATCATCAGGGAAATGCAAATCAGAACCACAATGAGATATCACCTCACACCAGTCAGAATGGTCACCATCCAACAGACAAGAAATAACAAGTGCTGGTGAGGATGTGGAGAAAAGGGAACCTTCATACACGGTTGGTGGGAATGTAAATTGGTACAATTGCTGTGGGAAGTAGTATGGAGGTTCTTCAAAAAGCTAAAAGTAGGACTTCCGGGAAGATGGCGGTGTGAGCAGGGCGGCAGAAATCTCCTCCCAACACTATATTTATCTACGAAAACACAGAAAATACATCTATTCCTAAAAGAGAGACGAGAATACACAGGAAAGCGCACAGCGTGCAGCTACACCCGAGAGGACTCGGCACCCCAAGAGGCGGGTAAGATACGGAGCCGCGACCCGGCGGGACCCGAGCCCTCCCCCACCCCAGCGCACCGGCGGGAGGAGAGGATTCAGAGCCGGGAGGGAGTGGAAGTGCACCCCGCGAAGTAGCCAGCCCCGGTGATCTGCGCGGGGAGCGCTGACCCACATTGCGCAGTGCAGCGGAGATTGGAGAGACAGAGGGGCAGGATCTGAGCGGGAACGCGCCAGGGGCTTGCAGCCGGCTCCGGGAAGGAAAAAAAAAAGCGCGCGCTTTCCTCAGCGGTCTTAAAGAGACAGGAGCCCAGCGGAGGAGCCGGATCGCCCCAGCACACTCAGCCCAGCAGGCTGGGAGTCCTGGGGAGTTTCAGACGCCTTAGCTGGCGACTGAGGAAGCGTAGCCATACTTAACACTTCTCACTGAGATCAACAGCCTCCTATTCGTTCCCACCCCTGCCAGAGCGATAAAGGGCCCTGCGGAGCGGCACAGTCACAGCTGTGGAATAGTGGGGCAATAGCGCCACCTAGAGCATTCCCACAGAATCTACGTCCGGTGGGCATTTTTTTGTTTTGTTTTGTTTTGTTTGTTTTGTTTTTGTTTTTTCTTTTCTTTCTTTTTTCTTTTTTCTTCTTTCTTTTTTTTTCTTTTTTTCTTTTTTTTTCTTTTTAAAGTCTTAAAGAGCCCAGCTGACATACGTGGCAACTATCAGTGACCAAATTATACAGCCATGAAAAGACAGAGGAATATGGTTCAGACCAAAATCAACCAGACAACCCCAGAGAGGGAGTCTGAAGGGATGGAAATGCACAGCCTCCCTGAAAAAGAATTCAGAATAAAAATACAACCATGCTGATGGACCTACAGAGAAATGTGCAAGAGCTGAGGGAGGAAGTGAGGGAACTGAGGAAAGACAATGCAGAAATCAGACAAGCGATTGACAGGCTTAACAGCAGAATGGATGAGATGCAAGAGACTGTTAATGAATAGAAAACAGAGAACAGGAGTACAGAGCAGCTGAGGCAGAGAGAGATAAAAGGATTTCTAGGAATGAAAGAATATTAAGAAAACTGTGTGACCAATCCAAACGGAACAATATTCGCATTATAGGAGTACCAGAGGAAGAAGAGAGAGAAAAAGGGATAGAAGTGTCTTTGAAGAAATAATTGCTGCAAAATTCCCCAGGCTGGGGAAGGAAAGTGTAGTCTCGCAGTCCAATCAAGCTCATAGATTCCCCAACACAAGGGACCCACAAAACACAACACCAAGACACATAATACTAAGATGGCACAGATCAAAGATAAAGACAGAGTATTAAAGGCAGCTAGAGAGGTGAGGCAGATCACCTACAAAGGAAAACCCATCAGACTATCATCAGACTTCTCAACAGAAACCTTACAGGCCAGAAGAGAATGGCATGATATATTTAATGTTATGAAACAGAACGGCCTCGAACCAAGAATATTGTATCAAGCACGATTATCATTTAAATATGATGGAGGGATTAAACAATTTCCAGATAAAAAACGAAAGTTGAGAGAGTTTGCCTCTCATAAACCACCACTACAGGATATCTTAAATGGACTGCTCTAGATGGAAGCACACCTAAGGCTAAAATGATGCCACCAGAGAAGATAAAATCATAGCAAAGAAAGCAGATCATCCAAATACTAACTAAAGGCAAAGAATAAAACACCTATTATAGAAAGAATGAGGAGGAGGAATAAGAAGGGAGAGAAAGAAAGAAACATCAGACTGTGTTTACAATAACTTAACAAGAAAGTTAAGTTAGATTGTTAGATAGTAAAGAAGCAACCCCTGAACCCTTGGTAACCACTAATCTAAAGCCAGCAATGGCAATAAGTACATATCTATCAATAATCACCCTAAATGTAAATGGACTGAA
>JAVSCE010003831.1:0-68452 GCA_032199065.1 Smutsia gigantea
GCTGGTGGATCAAAGGCGCTGCTGAGGAGCGAGCTTCAGGAGGGAGACCTAGCTGCTGATGTTCTGGGGGAAAATAACTTTGTCAGATGTCAAAAGTAGCCTACATTTTGGGACATGTGGACTCCAGTAGCTGAGTTAAAAATGACTGTTTCTGTCCCAGAATGATTTAACGACGAAGTACATTTTAAAAGCGTCATCCATTAAACTGATTCCATTCAAAAGAGAGCTCAACTCCTCTGCTCTTATTTTTTTATTCCTCTTCTCACTGCACCTCCTCTCTATGCCGACCTGCCAGCCCCCCACCTTTTCCTCCCGCTGCTCTCTGCTCCTTTGCCTGACAGGCCCTTTTGTGTTTTTCAACTTTCTGAATTTAGAAACAATCACCCCTATTAAACTTAGTTGGTTCAGTTTTAGTTTCATTTTCTAAAACTGTTTTTATTATATGCTACAACATGAATGAACCTTGAAAACATGACGCTAGGTGAAAGAAGCCAGACATAAAAGACTATGTATTATAAGGTTGTTTATATAAAATGTCCAGAACAGACAATCCATAGAGACAGAAAGTAGGTTAGTGGGTGCCAGGGGCTACAGGGAAACAGGGATGGGGAATGACTACAAAGGTGTATGGAGTTTTCCTTTTGGGGTGTGGAAGTATCCTGGAATGAGGTAGTGGTGGTGGTCACACAACTATATGAATAGAATCAAACTTGCTGAATTGTGCACTTTAAAATTGTGGACTTCATATCCCAATATATGTGAATTATATCTCAATAAAAATTTTAAAAATTAGTTTTTATCTAGGGCCTTAGGCCTCAGTGTAAAATATTTTAATGTGCAGCTACTGAAAAAAATTTTTTTTAATGCGTAAAAGACGTGTACCACAGTCAAAGACTAGGCTGCAGAAAAGCTCTAGCCTCAAGGTCTGGGTACAGCCTGACTTTTAAGTATCAGTTTAGTGTTTTATAAACAATTTCCATAAAGGAGGTGATATGCCCATTAAGTATCAAGGTAGGTGTTGGCATAATCAATGGAAAGTTAAGTTTGTACAGTTAAGAGTCTATAATCCTGCTGTTCATGTTCCAAATGTTTACATTTCATGGGAAGTTACTTAATTCAGGGAATGCCAGGCTATTACTTTTTTTTTTTAATTAAAAGCCACAAAAAGGTCTATATTCAAGGTTGGGATTTTATAAATAACATTATAGTTTCGGATTTTTCAAAGATTTTAAAAAAATTCTTTGGAAAGACAAGTTACTTGAGTGAAAGCCAGGCTCTCTTATCCTTTCATAGGATGTTACATCTTTTACCCAAACAGGGGCCAGAGTGGGCAGACAGCTGCATCAAATACCTAAGAATCAAGATTCAAAGAGATACTGTGTTATACTGGTAGGAATATAAATAAAACCGTATGGCAAAATTTGTCAAGAGCCCTAAAATAGGTGTATTTTTCATCCAGTAATTCCACTTTTAAGAATTTACTATGAAGAAATGATTGGGCAGAGGCACTGAGATATATGTAACAAAAATGCTCATCATGACACTGTTCACAATTAAAATAAAAGGAAACAAAAGTGTCCAACAATAGGAGATGGACTAAATGAAAATACTGTCTATCCACACTGTGGAACAGCACACAACATTGAAAATGATGATATAGAGATAATCCTTTGATTTGTAAACATACTAATAACTTTGAGGGATAAAAAAAAAAAGATTACAAGCAGCATGACTCTTCTCCCCCACACACAGCATGTGTTTATCTATACATACACCTATATACTAGTTTCTGTATCTTTATATTTGAGGCTAAAAGAACATAAACCAGAAGTTAAATATGCAGGGGAGGGGAAGGAGAGAAGTGACTACTTCTCATGACTGTTACTTTCTTATGCTTCTACAGCAATCTGTACATTTACTATTAAAGGAAAAACAAAAAGATTCCAAGAGGTTGATGAGTTTGACCACATTAGCAGCACCTTGGGAACTGAGAGAGATGGAGACTGACTTCTCAGGAACACTGGTAACTTAATTTGGATTATAAAACATGGTTAGCTCCATCACAGGAAACCAAGTTCCCTTGAAATGGAGGCATGTACAGAACCCCAGTTCTGCAGAAGACAAAACACCCTGATGGTTGTTCTGTTCCGATCTCTCTGGCCCCAAGTTGAGCATCTCTCATGCTGTAACTTAGGCAGCTTTCACTTAATGACTCATCACTTCTCCATGGGGACAGGACTCCTCAGTGTGGCAGCCTGAATCCACAGTGTCTGTTCTAGGTCAGAAAGAACAGATGCTCTGACAGTGGTAAGAGAGTCACATGGCATCTAAATAGTGAGAACCAGCAGCTCCCCACTTCGTAAGCGTTATGCCAGTGGTTCTGGTATGATGGTTAAGAGGGTGGGCTCCAGAGTCAGCCAGCCACTACTAACATCACTGTGAGCTTAGATAAGCAGTCTAACTCATCTGTGTTTCCTCATCTATGGAATGGCAATATTAGGGTTGTTTGAGGTTAAAAGGAGGTAATACTTGAAAAGCACTGACAGTGAGTCTCTGACATATAGTAAGCCCTAATAAACGTGAGTTATTGTTAATGCCATTAATAACATGAAGGTAGTAACAATCCGATACTTCCTCATACCAATAACTTACAATTCCTGTCCTCCACTGATCTGTTCTCCTGATAAAATCTGAAATAAACAGGCTTAATATAACTTTTAATTTCATTTAACCTCAATAATTTCAAGACTAGAAATAAAACAGTATGGAACCAGTTAACAGGATAAAATTAATTTAGATGAATACTTAAGTTGCTGACTCAATAAATACTTGAGAAATGTAAGCTTCATGAAGCAGGACTGAAACTGCTCTGGATCCCCAAAGCCTAGCACAGTATAGACATCAGAGTACATGGAAGGTGCCCAATACCATTTCTTGAATGAATTAAGTAAACAAATTAATTTTTGAAACTATCACTCCAATGCCTCATCTCATCATTAATATTCTATTCTGTCATTGCACCCCATCACCCCCCCACCCTGGAGAAGTATACCTTAAGTTTTAGATGCATTTTAAGAAGCATACTTTTTCAAACGACATAGGGTAATCTGGTAGAATGAGCACCAAACTATTATAATGAACTGTATAGGATCAGACAATGTAATAGAGAGGGCCATGTTTCAAGTGACATGAAAAGCTCGGTAACGTCCCTCTGTACTCACCCCCTGGCTCTCCCCACGACATCTTTCTTCTCTAGCCAATGTTGTCCTTGTTTATAGAGGCCTCGGTCATCAACTGCATTATTATCTCCTTTGGTCAAAAACTTGACATGCCCATTTTGCCTTAAAAGAGTAAGGAAAACCAAGCCATCAAATACCTTCATGCCATTTGAAAGCATGAAATCTGTTCTTGTTCACCAAAATTTAGTGTGGTATTTTATCACAATTTTTAATGTCGAAATATTTACTCAGCTAAAAGGATGTTCGTAACTGTGTGGCTTATAATAGCGAAAAACTGAAAATAAGCTAAAAGTCTAACACTCAGGAGTTGAAATACTAGGCTGGGCATTAAGGATAATGTTATAGGACAACATTTAATGACATTGGAAGATCACAAATATTTTATTAAGTGAAGAGAAGATTACAAAAATAGCAGGCACAGTACAATCTCATTTTTATATTAAAATAAACACAAACCACCAATTTTCTGGAAATAATAAAGAGCAAAGGAACACATTAAACTACCCCCACTGGATGTAACTGCCAAAATGAAGACTCTGGGGAACTAAAGAATGACCCAGTTTATTTAACCAGTAAGTTGTAAGGAACAAAGAAAGTTGGAGGAAGAATTTACAGATTAAATAAGAGACTATAAAAGGCCATATCAACCAACTGCAACCAAGAATCTTATTTGAATCTGGATTCAAACAGTTTTAAAAAAGTTATGATACAATTGGAAATTTGAATAAAGACTGGAAACTTAATGACACAAAGGAATGATTGTTCATATTTTTTAGTTGTAACCATGCTAATTGGTTATCTTTCTTAAAAGTTCATTGATTACATTTTATATATGTTTACTAAAGTATTTATATATGACATGACATGATATCTAGGATTTGATTCAAAATAATAATACAGGCAGGAGAATTGGAAGAGGTGGTAGTATAGTGGAGTGAATTGGCCATACATGAATAATTACTAGGACTGGGTGACAGTACATGGGAGTTATTATACTACTTTGTTGACTTTTGTGCATGTTAGAAATTCTCCATATTAAAAAAATGAAAGAACATAAAAAAGATATTAAACAAGATCTAAAATGACAGACTAAGGTGCAAACAGGGGCTATCTATGGCTTTCTTTAGCTTACCTTTAGTTTTTTTTTCTCCAACACACATACATTGCTTTTACATGTCAGGGTTTAAAGGAACAGCATTTTGCTTGATCAGAAAATTACTAGTTTAATTCTAAAGAACCATGAGGTTTCTGGAAACTTTCAAATTTAATTGAAAGCAAAGTACATTTTACAGTCCAATAAATACTATCTTAAAGTCAATTCAAGAGAGGCTGGGTTAACCACTATACAAGAAAAGTAGAAAATTAGCTTCAGACTCCTACTGACTGATGTGACTCTGATTCTTAGCCAGACACTGGCTCACGAAACACTCAATCTGCACATGAAACTAAATTGGGAGGTGTTGCAAACACCAAAAGCAGTTAACTGAAAACAGTCACATTACAAATGAGATTCCAATTAGGAAAAATGCAAATATATACAGAGAAAAATAATGTGTAGCAGACAGCTCAGTAAGTGAGAGAATGTCTGAAAAATCCTGGAGGTAACAAGAGGACAGGTGCCAAGAGGGGCCAGTTGCCAGAGTGGAAGTCAGGAGCAGTAGGAAGGACGAGTCAATCCAACCATGAAAATAACAGCCACCTCACAGCAGCAGCAAAGTAACATCACATTGGCGGAGAGAAAAGTGGGAAAAAATGGGAAGCTCCCAGGGAAGGAAAGGAGAAGGATGCTACAGAAGATCCGGGCTATTCTCAAAGACTTGATTTGCCAACAAAACAAACACACACACTCAATTCCCCCCACTCTGGGATGTAATTAGGAGAGACCACTAGAGCTGTGTGAAAAAGTACAGGTCTCCTTCCTCCACTTAACAGTATAACAGTTCTCCTATGAAATGTGCTCCTATGAAACCTGCTATTAAGAACCCACCACAGCACTTCAAAACCCTCCTCAAAATCCTGATGGACGGCACACTGGTGCAAGACTTTTATACGGAGATTTCTCCCTTGTTAGCATGGGACCAAACGTTTAATATTATCTACCTCCAAAGAGCTTAGAGCTCTCACAATGTAATTCAATCATCATAATATGGTAATGTTAGGAGGGAGGAAACAACCACTTTATAAGTAGGAAAAAGACAGATCCAGAAAAGCCAAATGGGTGCAAAATAATTTGCACATAAAAAGCAAAGCTAAGGACAAAGTCATCCCAAAGGCAAAATTTATCTTTCAAAACACTTGATCACATGCCAGTATTCAATCTCATCACATGTTCTATAAGCTGAGTTTACTAAACACAGAGGTAGGCTGTAAAATTAAGATGAAGTAAGAGTTTATATGTGGGAAAATGTAAGTTTTAAGAATGACTAACAAGCTAATATGAGGAGCTACCAAGAAAATTAAGGTAACTGATAACATTTAAAAGCAGTATCACCTTTTAAATTAAAAAACAAACTTCATTATCCCCTAGCTCTTTTGTAACTCATCTGTTTTGGAAGAAAACAGAAAGAACAGGTAAGGGGAGAAAAGGATTCAAAGAGACTTTTCGCTGTCTGCCAAAGTGCTTATCTCACAGGCCCCAGGTGAGAGCCAGGAATAATGATTCTTATTTTTTTTACTTAATTAAAAATACAGTAACTAGAACAGACTAATAGTTACCAAAGGGAAAGGGACTGGGGAAAACGGGTGGGAAGGGAGGGAAAAGAGGGAAAAAGGGGCATTACGATTAGCAGATGTAATGTTGGGGGGGCACGGGGAGGGCTGTACAACTCAGAGAAGACAAGTAGTGATTCTATAGCATCTCACTACGCTGATGGACAGTGACTGTAATGGAGCTGGTGGGGGGGACCTGATAAAGGGGTAGTTCAATAACCATAATATTTCACATGTAATTGTAGATTAATGATAATAAAATAAATTATATTAAAATATATATATATAGTAACTGTAACAAGTGCAGGAGGTGGCTGAGTCTTTTTTAGAAACAGTGCCAATGACTTTTTCTCAATTTGCTATTGTGATCACATATTGGAAGTGTCAATGTTCCTGACAAGAGAATTTTGCCCGAGCTCAGCAGTGCATTAGAGGTAAGCCCTGGATTACATGTGCTTTTCCTCTAGTCAGATAGTTCAGTATACACAGTTAGTCTCATTTGGAGGACAGGCAGGACTAGGCAAATGACTACACTGGGCACAAAGAACAGATTCAAACTCATGGACCTGTTACCATCTTATTAAGCAACACTTGTCAAGTTGATCTTTCAGCTCAGGGATCTTTGCATATGTGGTAATACCAGGTATACATTCTACCACATGTTCATGAGATAATCATGTTACAAAATAATACTGACTAGATCCCAAGTGTCGTATGGGGGAAATGTTTATGAAATAAAGAGAATTACCCTGAATTTAACACTACCTCTGGGTGCTAGGATTACATGTGATTTTGTTTTCTGTGTTTTCCATTGTACACAGTATCATGTGCCATAATACATATATAGTAAGATGTTCATAAGACAGAAATTCAACATATGAAAGAGCTTTATATGAGATTTACAAATTTACAAAGGCATTCATTACATAAGAAGCAGGTGGAGGAGGAAAGGAGGAATGAGACGAGAGAGATCAGCGATACAATCCCACCTTTATTCTGAAAGCTCAGGGTTTTACCAAAAAACAAGGGTAAGATGAGAGAAATGAGTAATGCAAAAAAGCCAGCCTGAAAATGCTCAAAACACACTTATTACTACAAAACCTTAATTCATTTTGGTTGTCATTTGGTCCCACTTTAACAACTAAAAAATGTTATATTATTAAATCAAATGATTATCACAACCAGGTATTTTAGTCTTCCCAAAGGATAAAAGAAACTTGGAAACTTCAGAACATTAATAGGATCTATTATCTAAACAGCACTGCAAGTTGAAGGCATCTCAAGAACCTAAAATAAATCACAAAAAACCCCACGTTATAAGTATCATACAGCTCAAAACATTCACATTAAAAATTCTTTTTAAAATTTAAGGAATTTGCAGTTAATATAGTATCTGTCAATGGACCTGCTCTGAAACAAAATGATCTGTTTTAAAATAAAAGACTCACTCAATTCCAAAGGGTCACACATAAAAACGGACAACTCTAGTTAAAGCAGGGCCTAGGTGTAATTTGATTTTCTCTGATAAATTCAGGGGAATTGGTTCTGCTTTGTTCATGAAGGGCAGCGCTGAGAACAAAGAACACAAATCCACTTTGAGAATCTGCGAAAACACTACTTGTATGGAATAAACCTTCAAAATTCCAAAATGAATTTCTGAAGAAATTTTATTCCTTCCTAGTCGATAATAGAATGTCACTTAAAAATAATAATCTTTCAAAATATACACTGACATCTGGGAAAAAAAGAGCAGTCAGATCTTTATTTCATCAATAAAGAAAGAACTCTTCTAAACTAGAATTTTTAAACAGGGATTTTCAAAAAGCAACCACTGAGAGTTCCCTCTTCAAGTGGAGAAAATAAGCTACATTAGAGGGTGGTAAGAAGAATACAGTAATACCTATGTAAAGCTTCCTCACACTCAAGAATGCAAATCACCCCCAGCTTCATTCCCCGCACCCCCCTGCCCCCCGTGTCCTCCAGCATGCCTCCTTTTCTCTTCATTTCTTTCTTTCCTTCCTTTCTGAAAGTTTCCCTTAACTAGAAATACTAGGAATTTGGAAAGGCGAGGATAAGGAATATGTAGTTGGACAGGGAAGCACAGACTTGGAACTCAAGAGGTCTTATAATCCATCTTCCTGAACCTCTTTATATCACGGATAAGGAAACCAAGACCCAGAGAAGTGACACTTTTTGCTCATGTCATGCCCCATTTCCACCTCCAGTGATTCTAAAGGTTTTACATATGTTCTTTCTGATTCTAAAACACAAATGTCTGTATTTAAAAGAACACCACAGATTTCAGTAATTTTCTTTGGAACTTGAAAAAGTTGGTAAATTTATTCTTATTTGAAATAAGAGTCTGTTAGAGTGCCTTAAGGATTTTTTTGAAAGACTAGGGCTATCTCATCCATTATATCAGAAGATTCTATTTGGGATTAACCTTTATGTCATATTTTTAAGGGGTTATAACCAGATCAGTTACTAGTAGGGAACCTTCCAGTAGGAAGAGGAAGACGGAACCAAGAAAAACCTCCAGAAAAACCTTCAGGGAAATAAACTGAACTAATAAATAACTATTTAGTTTTCCAATGTTCACCAAACCTTCAGACATTCATGAAAATGATTGGGATAAGAACATAGGAGTTCCCCACCCTTTCTTAATCTTTAGGCTATCAAAATTAAATACTGCAAACACTAAAACATAAAAATACTTTAAAACAAAGAAGCTATAGTTTGCACGTACTTTTCATGAATCTTCAAGACCCGGTGAACTATAGGAATCTCTCTTCCTTCTATCCGAAAAACAACAATTTCTCCCACTCGTATGGGATCTTCAACTCGATTTGTTAAAAAGAGAAGATCTCCTCTATGAAATGCAGGTTCCATGCTGCCACTGCAAGGAAAAGAAGAATATGGTAACAAAAAGGACATTGGAGATTAAATTTACTTCCAAAATTAGATATTCAACAAACAAAATTATTACCTTTGGAGTATACTCAATACCTTACTAAATACATCAACAGAAATTTGTACTGTTCTCTACTATGGTTTCCTCAGACTAATGAGTCATACTAAAGATTTTAGTTATTAGCCTTCACTAACTAGTTCGACTTCAAGCATTACTATTCAAAGGAGCTTCAATCTTGAAAAGGGCAATGTTACTAATTCCTTAACCTTTTATTTTAAATTTCAAATGACAGACGGAATATATAAAAGAATGAACTTTATAATCACTGCCCTTATTCTCACTTCATCTGAAAACGCTAGACATATTCAAATATTCAAATGAGAACCGGAACATCTTCTGGTGCCATTTATGCAGATACACACCAAGATGACCTTATGGTTTCAATCCATTAAGAAGGAAAAACAGCACATCAAGTCAAAGACCAGCCAGCTGCAGAGATAATGCTTGTGTTATAAATTTATTTATTTTAAAAAGAGGAACAAGAAAGAAAACCAAGGACCAGAGCAGAGATTTTTGCCTAAGAATTTCATAAATGAAGAAAGGATTCATAAATAAAGAATTTCAGAAATGAAGAAAGGATTTGGTTTTCTCCACAAGTGAGAACAAACTTCTAGAGTATCTTCTCACCTCTCACCTATACCAAGTTGCTCAAAGGCCCTAGGATATTTGCACTAACTAGTGAACCTTTTTCTTCTAAGAAGAAGTAGCCTGCCAGTATTATTTTCAGAAACTCAAGCTCCAGTTTTCAGTAACAACAGATTTAGTAAGAAAAAAATGGACTGACAGAGAATAAAATTCAATACAGGAATAGCAATATAGTCCAAACAATTCTGTCTGAAGACTGGTCCCTCTATTAAGGGAATATGGAAGAGGTTCCCAAACTTTGCTACACATTAAAAGTCACCTGGGGAACATAAAGAAAATCCCAATGCTCAGGTCATATCTCAAACCATTAAATTAATGTCTGGGGATGGGAGGCAGGCAACAGTATTTTGTAAATCCCAGGTAATTCCAATAAACAGCAAGAAATTGGGGATATGAATTTTCAGTATGTATTTATTCTTAAAACTTTTATTAAGGTTCCCCATGCAGTAATGAGTTCCCTTTTTCAGAAAGTGTTCAGACAGAAGATAGGACATCGGTTTAGTGAAAATATTATGAAAGGTATTTTAGACATGTAGTTTTCAAGTTTTTACTTTGATTTCTAAAAATCAGTGATATCCTTTGTTCAAGTAAAACTCTGCTTGAAAATTATATAAATAAAATGGATAAAAGCTGAGTTGCTCTGGTTGAATGACTCATCTTTATTGAGCACTTATTGTATAAGAAGTGCTATTCTAATTTTTTTGGTAACAATCTTCAGAACAACTCTATGATGTAGGTACTATTACTATCCCAAATTGGCAGAAAAGGAGACTGAGGCTTAGAAAGGCTTAAGGTCACAAATCAAAAATGATAAAGGTGAGATTTGAACCAAGGAGTTCAGTAGAATCCACTCTCACTGTGCTAAACTGCCTCTGAGCCACTTTAGAATTTTAAACAAGGAGTATCATGATCATATTTGCATTTAAGAAGCATCACTTTAGAAACTGTGGAGTGTATTAAAAATATTCAAATATTTATTGAATTAATGAGTAAACTGAAAAGATCAGAAGGTAGGTCAGAAGGACCAGTGTATACTGGTGTGTGTATGTATGTACATATATATATATATATATTATACATATACATACATACACAAGCATATACGAGTATAACCAAATACTTGGCCACTATTAAAAGTGTTATTAAAATCATGGACATGGAGAATGATAAGGGGAAAAAAAACAGAGAAAAGGATGCATATACAGAATTTATCTCAATTATTCAAGAAATAATATATATGAAAAGAGACTAAAATATTAATTGTGATTATATCCCAGAACTATGGGTGACTTAGTTTTACTTGTATTTTTACTGGTGTGTGTATTCTTAACATTTCATGTAATGAAAATATATAAACCTTTTCTGATTATAAAAGCATTTTTTTAAAGGTCACTACAACAGCCCAGGCAGGAAATGATGAGAGCTTGAAATAGAACAGCAACAGGGAGGACAACTCTAAAAGGGTAGATTGGAGAGAGGAAAATAACAAATTTGATGGCCCACTGGATAGGACAGAAGTGGGGAATCAAGAATGACTCAGGTTTTTAACACTAGCAACTAAGTAAATGGCAGTGACAGTCACAGAAATAGGAGGGGAAGAACAGGTTTGTGGGACAAGGAGATGAATCTCATTTTCATTATGTGTAGTTTCAAGTGCCTGTCCCACATCCAGATGGAGACATCCAGTGCAGGGTGAGAACAAGAGTCTAGGCTTCAGGGAAGAAAGCTGGATAAGAAATAAAACATGTAAGAATTCATATGGAAATGGCAATTAAGTACTGACAGAAGAGTATAGTGAGAGGACCATTAAAGAAGCAGACTGGGGGGAAACCTTTTAAACGTTAGATAATTAGTAAACTTCTTACTATTATCTGATTAAATTATATTTTCAATTTAATGCGCTTATCATGATAATTTTATGCTATATATAAATCATTTAAATATTTTAAAACTGACTTCAGCTCTAAAAAAGGGGGAAAAGAAACTGAACATTCTCTGAAACCCAGTTAGTAAAATAAATAATAAGAGAGTATTTGTTTTTACCCCCAAAGGCTTCCCAAGTCTTAAAAGTGGATTCTCAGCTAGCTTGAGTCCCCTGAGGCATATTTGGTTCCAGGTAAAAACATTCCTTCAAGTCACATGAGCCCTCAGTCAGGTCGAATCTACCTGGCCACCCAAGCACATAAATTCTCTAATGGCCACTCCTTGCATTCTTGACCAGATTGTCCTCTAATAAGACCTGGTCTCTTTTGATTTCTTTTTATTCCACAATGGCAATCAGGAAAGTTTAGTACATAAAAAATCTAGCTACCAAATAATTTATCCAAGCAACACTTTTAAGTCCCAACTGGTATTACAAATTTCCAACTGTTACAAAAATGGACTATTTTCAGGACCACCAATGTATCGAGAGGTCCTTCATCTAAAACCCTATTTACTACAACATCCCCAGTTTAAAGGTCATTTGATTGTCCTTAAACATCTCCAATGAAGGGAACTCAATCTGAAACATTCCTAGAAGCAATCTCCAGACAAGCTTCCCTGGGCTGGCTCTCTACACTTTCCCCCAGTGCCAATCGGTGTGTTTCTCCTTCTGTCACTGTTTGAACACTTCACAAATTGAAGCTCTCGGCTGAATTCAAAGACTAGGAACTTAGGGCCACATAATTTTAGAATTGGAAAGGTCTTCTGACATTATCCAGGTCTAACCTTCATTTTATAGGTGAGAAAACTATGGTTCAGCGAAAAATTGATTTGCCCAAGGTTACAGTTAGACAGTGAAAGAGCTTTATACTCCCAGACCAGTACATTACATCCTTTTCCAGCTAATAAAATCCCTACATCTCTTTGGACCTCTAAAATTACAGTTGCATTTGATTATTAATAAAGACTCAAAACTAAAGGTACGAGTAAAACACTGGAGACCCAGTGCCTCCAGCCACTTGCTTCCGCAAGTACACCTTAGCATGACAACGAGGGACTCAAACCCATCATGTTCTGAGTAATGTACTATTAACTAGACTCTAGATAATCATAATGTTTTATTTTATATTTAACTCCAGAAAAGACTTGAGATACCTTACATAATTAGCCCCAAATAAGACAGAACTATGATAATCCAATTAAATAATCAAGTGGTAACTCTCCAAAAATTAGTTACTGAATTAGGTTTTAAATCACTATGAACAGAAGGAAAAGATGTACAGTGGACAAAAAATTCAGTACTATTTGTCACTTTAAGAAATAGCATTAATATCTTCAAAATTCCTTAAGTCTATTTAGAAGTGATATTTAAAGGTCAGCAGGAAACATGGAAATAATTAGTGATGCTTCTGTACTGACACTGAGAACATGCTGCAGAAAAACTCTTAATTTCTGGAGATGATATATATTCTAGTAAACTAAGAACTAAGTATCAGTCCTGATGTATCAAAGTGAAGAGTGTTAAGAAGACAAAAGCCTTTCAGTCAAGCACACTGAAACACTTCCCTAAGAGAGCTGCCAAAAATAAAGCTCACACAGTAAATGTTTTATTGAAAAGGTCATAAACCCTTCGGGGTCTGAATGGAAACTGTCTAACATGACTGAGAATTTCTCCCAACTGAGAAATGGTAACAAATTTTCTTCCAGGCCCTCTTCTGGGAAAGAGTTGTTTCAAAGGAATGATACAACAGTTATTTAGTATCTTAATTTTTCTCTCAAGAAATGCCATGTAATTCCATGCCTCGAAAAGAAAAACTGTTACCTGAGCACCACTACAATCGGACTTTCACTTCCAGTTATGACCATTAACCCCTTCCAGATCATTAGTGCCGAGGAGACAATCATTCCAAAATTTAGGACTTGATAATAGAGCTGTAAGAACAAAAGAGAAGAGATCAGATCCAAAATTATCCTCACCCAGGAAAGCAACTGAGAATAGTTATCAGTTTAATAAGTTTAAGTGCTACTATGAGGGGAGCTGAAGCTCTGAGCCATTCTTTAAAATACTGTAATGATGACACCATCAGCATCCCAGATCAGCACTCCTTCTCTCACCAAAGCACCCTGGTCCATCTGGTTTGCTAAAACGTGTTCTTTTATATAACAGAACTATTCACATAAGTTTTTTCATGTGGACTTCACAACCATTCACCTTAAATTGGATTACATCCATGATACATATCAGCAAAGAGTACTGTAACTCTGCTTCTGAATTCCTCTAGTACTTTCTCTTCTACAATATCTACCCTGTGATAATCATGGGCTATTCAATATGGCATTTAACTCCATTCCTCATTTTACAGTTGAGCAAACTTAGTCTCAGAGAGAGGAAACAACTTTACTTAATAACAGCTGGTCAGTCACATAAGACTTGAAGGCCAGCCTTCAGTCTTATTAAATTTCCACTACCCAACAAATTGTAAAATGCTATGACTTGATAAGCAGATATAATACCAGAAAGACATTTCAAGTGAGCTAACTGTGTTGGATTAAGGGTGGTAACAGCCAAAGTAGAGGATGACTGGACACTATGGCAAACAGTTCAATGAATGAAAAGATGGTCCTGGGAGTATTGGGAGAAATCTGAAAAAGAATAGTAAACTCAGATTATGGAGAACCTTCAATGTACAGCCAAAGATGCAGACCTTTAAAGACATTCATAAAATACTTCGTTAAAAAAAAACTTTCAGAAATATGCACAATAAGTTCGTTTTTTTAAAAAATATATGTGTATGTGTACAGTCTAAAAAACAACTGTTCTAGCTTTCAAAAATTCAATGTCATGAAAATAAAGGCAGGACGTTGTTCCAGATTAAAAAGGACTAAAGAGACATAACAACCAAATGTAATGCATAAACTATGATTGGATCTTGGTTCAAAAGAACAAAATGCATATAAGGAAAAAAACCCAATTATAAAAGACATTCTGGGGTCAATTGGGGAACTCAAATATGACTTAAATGATACTTAAATATGACTTAATATTAATGTTAATTTTCTTGGATGTGATAATGGTTTTGTGGTTATGCAGTATACTGTCCTTATTTTTAGGAGATGCTTGCTAGTAGCAATTAATTAGCGATGGTAGTACTTAGGGGTGAATTATCATATCTTCAACTCAATTCAAATGATTCAGAAAAAATTCATATATATGCACACACAGGTAAGTACACATAGAGCAAATATGGCAAAATGTTAACTCTATGTGATAGTTTACAGGTGTTCCATGTGCTACTCTTTCAATTTTCCTTTTTTTCCAACTTTATTGAGTTGTAACTGACAAGATCATAAGGTATATGAAGTGTACAACATGATGACTTAATATATGTATACCTTGTGAAAGGATTCCCCCATCGAGTTAATTAACACAACCATCATCTCATGTATTTACCTTTTTTTTAAGGAGGGGGCGGATATGGTTTCTCTCAATTTTTCTTTAAAAAAGTATAGGAAAAATTGGAAGAATATAAACAAAATATGTCAGTGGCCACATCCAGGGTTATACCAGGCAATTTTGTTTTATTGTTTATCCGTATTTTCTACTTTTTTCTTTTTAAATTAATTTTCATTTCTATCAGAATATGATATACACAAAGAGCCAAAAAAAAAAAGCAATAACCTGGCCATGGCAGGCCACCCCCAACAATCATTTTCATCTCTTTTACCTATTTCTTCTGGTGTTTACCTCATGCTTCTAAAAACTGAGTCTCTTGTTCTCAAAAACCTGGATCAATAATTACCATTACAATGAGGATTTTAGCTCTCTCATACCACTTTTTTTTTTTTCCATGAAATCAACCTGCTTCAAAACTGAAGGAACAAAATAGCAGCAGAATCAAAGACTCCAAGAAGGAACTAGTGGTTACCAAAGGGGAGGGGTGTGGGAGGGCGGGTAGGGAGGGTGGGAGAGGGGGATTGAGGGGTATTTTGTTTAGTACAGACGGTGTGGGGGATCATGGAGAAAACAGTGTAGCACAGAGAAGGGAAATAGTGAATCTGAGGCATCTTACTACACTGATGGACAGTGACTGCACGGGGGTATGGGTGGGGACTTGATAATATGGGTAAATGTAGTGACCACATTGTTTTTCCATGTGAAACCTTCATAAGAGTGTATATCAATAATACCTTAATAAAAATTAAAAAAAAAATCAACCTGCTTATCCTGCATACTTAAAAAAAAGTTTCAAGTTGCATATGCTTATAAATGCGTAGTTAATCTCTGGAAGGATAAACAAGAAACTGGGAACAGTAGCTGCCTCTGGGAAGAGAAACTAGAAATCAAGGTGGAAGGAAAATACTTTCCACTATATATGCTTCATATCTTTTAATTTTTTTCTAGGAGCAAGGATAACCTATTCAAAATAAGTTGTTTAGGTTTTTCTTAAATCTACGTTAATGGCCATAACATTACTCTTCTGGCATTCCAATGAAGTATGCATAACTGTCATTATAATTAATGTTGTCCACAAAGGAAGAAAAGGAAATGTGGACATTTTCTAATAAGACGCTTAGAAGTACATGCTGTTCTTTGAGTGATGCTGTGATCTGAGACCTAGCCTGACACTCTCAATTGTAAGTGAGGAAACGAGGAACAGACAAGCCAAATAATAATGTACAGCAATCGGCAGGCAGAGCACCAACAAAACTCAGGTCCCCTAAATTCCACCTCTTCAAAATAGCAGCTTTTTAAAGGTTAAAAAAATAGTCCTTTTTTTTTGCTATACAGCATTATGGTTACTAGACTCCCCCTATTATCAAGTCCCCACCACATACCCCATTGCAGCCACTGTGCATCAGCGTAGAAGGATGTTATAGAATCAATGCTTGTCTTCTCTGTGTTGTACTGTCTTCCCCATATCCCCCCACCCCACCACCACCCCTACCCCCACTACATTATGTGTGCTAATCATAATAGCCCCTTCTTCCCCTTATCCCTCCCTTCCCCACCCATCTTCCCCAGTCCCTTTCCCTTTGGTAACTGTTAGTCCATTCTTGGGTTCTGTGAGTCTGCTGCTGTTTTGTTCCTTCACTTTTTTCTTTGTTCTTATACTCCACAGATGAGTGAATTCATTTGGTACTTGTCTTTCTCCGCCTGGCTTATTTCACTGAGCATAATACCCTCTAGCTCCATTCCATGTTGTTGCAAATGGTAGGATTTGTTTTCTCCTTATGGCTGAATGATATTCCATTGTGTATGTATACCACATCTTCTTTATCCATTCATCTATTGATGGACACTTAGGTTGCTTCCACATCTTGGCTATTGTAAATTGTGCTGTGATAAATATAAGGGTGCATAAGTCTTTTTCAAACTGGGCTGCTGCATTCTTAGGGTAAATTCCTGGGAGTGGAATTCCTGGGTCAAATGGTATTTCTATTTTGAGTTTTTTGAGGAACCTCCATACTGCTTTCTGCAATGGTTGAACTAATCTACATTCCCACTAGCAGTGTACGAGGCTTCCCCTTTCTCCACATCCTTGCCAACATTTGTTGTTGTTTGTCTTTTGGATGACGGCCATCCTAACTGGTGTGAGGTGGTATCTCATTGTGGTTTTAATTTGCATTTCTCTGATGATTAGTGATGTGGAGCATCTTTTCATGTGCCTGTTGGCCATCTGAATTTCTTCTTTGGAGAAGGGTCTGTTCAGCTCCTCTGCCCATTTTTTAATTGGCTTATTTGCTTTTTGTTTGTTGAGGTGCATGAGCTCTTTATATAATTTGGATGTCAACCCCTTGTCGGATATGTCATTTATGAAAATATTCTCCCATACTGTAGGAAGTCTTTTTGTTCTACTGATGGTATCCCTTGCTGTACAGAAACTTTTTAGTTTGATATAGTCCCATTCATTCATTTTTGCTTTTGTTTCCCTTGCCCGGGGAAGACATGTTCATGAAGAAGTTGCTCATTTTTATATCCAAGAGATTTTTGCCTATATTTTTTTCTAAGAGTTTATGGTTTCATGACTTACATTCAGATCTTTGATCCATTTTGTGTTTACTTTGGTGTATGGGGTTAGACAATGATCCAGTTTCATTCTCTTACATGTAGCTGTCCAGTTTTGCCAACACCAGCTGTTGAAGAGGCTGTCATTTCCCCATTGTATATCCATGGCTCCTTTATTGTATATTAATTGACCATATATGCTTGGGTTTATAGCTGTGCTCTCTAGTCTGTTCCACTGGTCTATGGATCTGTTCTTGTGCCAGTACAAAATTGTCTTGATTACTGTAGCTTTGTAGTAGAACTTGAAGTCAGGGAGCATGATCCCCCTGCTTTATTCTTCCTTCTCAGGATTGCTTTGGCTATTCAGGGTCTTTTGTGGTTCCATATGAATTTTAGAACTATTTGCTCTAGTTCATTGATGAATGCTGTCAGTAATTTGATAGGGATTGCACTGAATCTGTAGATAGCTTTAGGCAGGATGGCCATTTTAACAATATTAAGTCTTCCAATCCAAGAGCATGGGAGGTGTTCCCATTTATTAGTGTCCTCTTTAATTTCTCTTATGAGTGTCTTGTAGTTTTCAGGGTATAGGTCTTTCACATCCTTGATTAGGTTTATTCCTAGGTATTTTATTCTTTTGATGCAATTGTGAATGGAATTGTTTTTCCTGATTTCTCGTTCTGCTAGTTCATCGTTAGTGTATAGGAAAGCAACAGATTTCTGTGTATTAATTTTGTATCCCGCAACTTTGCTGAATTCAGATATTAGATCTAGTAGTTTTGGAGTGGATTCTTTACGTTTTTTTATGTACAATATCATGTCATCTGCAAACAGGGACAGTTTGACTTCTTCCTTGCCAATCTGGATGCCTTGTATTTCTTTGTATTGTCTGATTGCTGTGGCTAGGACCTCCAGTACTATGTTGAATAGAAGTGGGGAGAGTGGGCATCCTTGTCTTGTTCCTGATCTTAAAGGAAAAGCTTTCAGCTTCTCGCTGTTAAGTATAATGCTGGCTATGGGTTTGTCATATATGGACTTACATATTGAGGTACTTGCCCTCTGTACCCATTTTGTTGAGAGTTTTTATCATGAATGGATGTTGAATTTTGTCAAATGCTTTTTCAGCATCTATGGATATGATCATATCGTTTTTGTCCTTCTTTTTATTGATGTAGTGGATGATGTTGATGGATTTTCGAATGTTGTACCATCCTTGCATCCCTGGGATGAATCCCACTTGATCATGATGGATGATCATTTTGATGTATTTTTGAACTCGGTTTGCTAATATTTTGTTGAGTATTTTTGCATCTATGTTCATCAGGGATACTGGTCTGTAATTTTCTTTTTTTGTGGTGTCTTTGCCTGGTTTTGGTATTAGAGTGATGTTGGCCTTGTAGAATGAGTTTGGGAGTAGTCCCTCCTCTTCTACTTTTTGGAAAACTTTAATGAGGATGGGTATTAGGTCTTCACTAAATGTCTGATAAAATTCAGCAGTGAAACCATCTGGTTCAGGCATTTTGTTTTTACGTAGTGTTTTGATTACCAATTCAATTTCTTTGCTGGTAATTGGTCTATTCAGATTTTCTGTTTCTTCCTGGTTCAGCCTTGGAAGGTTGTATTTTTCTAGAAAGTTGTCCATTTCCTCTAGGTTATCCAGTTTGTTAGCACGTAATTTTTCATAGTAGTCTCTCATAATTCTTTGTATTTCTGTGGTATCCATAGTGATTTTTCCTTTCTCATTTCTGATTCGGTTTATGTGTGTAGACTCTCTTTTTTTCTTGATAAGTCTGGCTAGGGGTTTATCTATTTTGTTTATTTTCTCAAAGAACCAACTCCTGCTTTCATTGATTCTTTCTGTTGTTTTGTTCTTCTCAATTTTATTTATTTCTGCTTTAATCTTTATTATGTCCCTCCTTCTACTGACTTTGGGCCTCATCTGTTCTTCCTTTTCTAGTTTCGTTAATTTTGAGTTTTGACTGTTCATTTGGGATTGTTCTTCTTTCCTGAGGTAGGCCTGTATTGCAATATATTTCCTGCTTAGCACAGCTTTTGCTGCATCCCACTGATTTTGTGGTGTTGAATTATTGTTATCATTTGTCTCCATATATTGCTTGATCTCTTGTTTTTATTTGGTCACTGATCCACTGATTATTTAGGAGCATGTTATTAAGCTTCCATGTGTTTGTGGGCTTTTTCGTTTTCTTTGTGTAATTTATTTCTAGTTTCATACCTTTGTGATCTGAGAAGCTGGTTGGTACAATTTCAATCTTTTTGAATTTACTAAGGTTCTTTTTGTGGCCTAATACATGATCTATTCTTGAAAATGTTCCATGTGCACTTGAGAAGAATGTGTATCCTGTTGCCTTTGGATGGAGTGTTCTGTAGATGTCCGTTAGGTCCATCTGTTCTAATATGTTGTTCAGTGCCTCTGTCTCTTATTTTCTGTCTGGTTGATCTGTCCTTTGGAGTGAGTGGTGTACTGAAGTCTCCTAAAATGAATGCATTGCATTGTTTCCCCCTTTAATTCTGTTACTATTTGTTTCACATATGTAGGTGATCCTGTGTTGGGTGCATAGATATTTTATAACAGTTACACCCTCTTGTTGGACTGACCCTTTTATCATTATGTAATGTCCTTCTTTGTCTCTTGTGACTTTCTTTGTTTTGAAGTCTATTTTGTCTGATACAAGTACTGCAACTCCTGTTCTTTTCTCACTATTACTTGCATGAAATATCTTTTTCCATCCCTTTACTTTCAGTCTGTGTATGTCTTTGGGTTTGAAGTGAGTCTCTTGTAGGCAGCATATAGATGGATCTTGTTTTTTTATCCATTCAGTAACTCTATGTCTTTTGATTGGTGCATTCAGACCATTCACATTTAGGGTGATTATTGATAGGTACATATTTATTGCCATTGCAGGCTTAAATTTGTGGTTACCAAAGATTCAAGGGCAATTCCCTTACTATCTAACAGTCTAATTTAACTTATTTTGTATACTATTACAAACTCAACCTAAAGGTTCTTTTTTTTTTCCTCCTTTTTCTTCCTCCTCCATTCTTTGTATGTTATGAATCATATTCTGTACTCTTTGTCTTCCCTTGAATGACATCTGTTTAGCCTTAGGAATACTTCCATCTATAGGAGTCCCTCCAAAATGCCCTGTAGTGATGGTTTGTGGGAGGTAAATTCTCTCAGCTTTTGCTTATCTGAAAATTGTTTAATCCCTCCTTCAAATTTAAATAACCTTGCTGGGTAGAGTATTCTCAGTTCAAGGCCCTTCTGCTTCATTGCATTAAATATATCATGCCACTCTCTTCTGGCCTGTAAGGTTTCTGTTGAGAAGTCTGATGATAGCCTGATGGGTTTTCCTTTGTATGTGATCTTTTTTCTCTCTCTAGCTGCTTTTAAAAGTCTGTCTTTATCCTTGATCTTTGCCATTTTAATTATTATATGTCTTGATGTTGTCTTCCTTGGGTCCCTTGTGCTGGGAGATCTGTGCACCTCCATGGCCTGAGAGACTATCTGTTTCCCCAGATTGGGGAAGTTTTCAACGATTACCTCCTCAATGACACTTTCTATCCCTTTTTCTCTCTCTTCTTCTTCTGGTACCACTATAATGCGAATATTGTTCCATTTGGATAGGTCACACAGTTTCCTCAATATTCTTTCATTCTTAGAGATCCTTTTTTCTTTCTGTGCCTCAGCTTCTTTATATTCCTCTTCTCTAATTTCTTTTCCATTTACCATCTCTTCTACTACCTCTAATCTGCTTTTAAATCCCTCCATTGTATGTTGCATTTCAGATATGCTATTTCTTAATGATTGAATCTCCATCTTAAATTTGTTCCTGGGTTCTTGAATATTTTTCTGTACCTCCATAGCATGTCTATAATTTTTATTTTGAACTCTCTTTCTGGAAGATTTGTGAGTTTGGTTTCGTTTGACCCTCTTTCTGGGGTTTGTGAGATTTTGGTCTGAACCATGTTCTTTTGATGTTTCATATTTCTGTGTGGTGTCCACTAGTGCGCAGAAACTCCAGTCTCTGGAGCTGCTCAGCCTCTAGAGTGAGGTTGGGGGATGTAGCGGAGCAGAGCTGGTGCTTGGGGGGAGGAAAGATCTGTCTCTTGCTTCCCGTCTGCAGTGCCTGTCTCCAGTGTCAGAGGCAGTGGGCCAAGCACACACAGGTAATCTTCTGTGCTTTGCATCTCTAGCTGTTGTGGGCAGGGCCTCCCTCTGGCTGGCTGGCCTGATGCCTGCGCAGTGACTGTGGTTTTGCGAGCAGGTGCCTGCAGGCCAGTAGGAAGGCTAGGCAGGCTGTGTGTCACAGTGGGGGGCCTCGGAGCTGAGTAGGCCCTCAGGGGGATGGAGCACCTGAAGCTCCCCAAAGTTCCCAATCTGCTCGGCAGTGCGCACCCAGGCAACCTTGTCCAGCTCTCCCTTCTCCCGCACAGCAAGCTCCGGGTAAACCCTGCCCCTTCAGCAGCCCTCCCGCTGCTAGAAAGGCTCTCAGACTCCCTGCCTTTCCTCTGACACAGAGCCGCTGGGTGTGGATCCCGTCCTCCGCAAACAGCCACAATGTCAATTTCGCAAGCACTCTGCCTGTCCGAGCTCCCCAACGCCCAGGGCACCACACAATATAGGAGTCGGCTCACAAAGCAGATCTCCAGGGCCAGGTGTCCAGTAGTCTCAGGCTTTCACCCCCTCCCGCGCTCCGTTTCTCTCCCTCCCGCAGGTGAGCTGGGGTGGGGGAAGGGCTTGGGTCCCACTGGATTAAGGCTTTTGTACGTTACCCTCTTTCTTGAGGTCTGCTCTGTTCATGAGGTCTGTATGCAGTCTGGTGCAGCCTTCTTTCTTGTTGCTGTCTGAAGGTTAGTTGTATTTACTAACTACATTTTTGTACGGTTTGTGGTTTGGGGAGGAGCTCTCTGTCTTACCTCTCACGCCGCCATCCCAGAAAAAACCTAGTCTTCTTATTCAGAAGTCAGAACTGAGGAAGTGAAGTACGAGAAGCCAGAAGTAGGAAAACTAGCTTGTGAAAAGTAATTATAGTCAACAAGTGGATAGGCAGTCAAGAATTCAGCTAAAGGTTCTATTTTCCAAGCTTTCCATGTTAAAAAAAATCACCAACTACTGGTTGGGACAATAGATTCTGGACCCCAATCCAGAACCTCTGAGGGAGGGGCTGTGGGATTCCATAAAAACCACAAAATACAGCTCCATGATGCTTTATTGAAAACCCACGGGGGATCAGATACATTTATAATTCAGAACTGGCCAGATTTTGAAAAACGTAACACCCGCATGTACCGTATGTCACACAGCAGCACCCTAGCAGGGCCTGTGGCAGTATCTCATGACCGAGCACCTTAGTATTTCTGCAGCAAACATAGAAAACACACACTGAAGTAAGGAAAAACTAACAGGCAAATGCCAATCAATTAAAGTCCGTTTTGTTGAGGAAAATATTTCCATTTTCAGACAGGAACAGATGTAGCTGGTCAGAACAGGTGTGGGATATCTAGTAAGATAACTGTTCTTTAGAAGTAATATGAAAGCCAAAAACATTATGATTCCTACATCCCTACAAGGTCACTAGCCTGTCCATAATTACCCTTCCCTTTTTCTTCAGACCTGCAATACTACCTTTCACTATAAAGTCATTACTGTGAAATTTCTCTCACCAAGATCATCCTCACCATTCTTATTAAAGCAAAAGGTTAAAGCCCCTCACCACAGATAGCTGGTATGTTCTTTAAAAGGTGTTAGTGTGAGCCAACTCCTAGAGAGAAGCACACTATTTGCTAAAACAAGTATCCTCTCTGAGCAAAAGTTTGAAAAACGGTATATTATTCTCCCTCTATTTCTTTTACTCAAAAGACAAACTGCAGCCTTCCTAGCCCCTGCTTTCCTCACCGCCACAACTGAAGGCTCTGGATCGTGCATGACCAGAAGTGTCGCCTCTTTCTGGCACCAACAGAAACAAGGTGGCAGCTACTTAAACCTCACTTGGCCACATCAAGCTACTAGTAAGACATTGTGACATATGTAGAATAACCACCACAGGACTGAACAGTCCTATTATTTTTTTCTAAAAAATGCCTGGAATGATATGTCCCTCAACACCCAAGATGAAACTAGAAAAGAATCTTATTAAAACCAATCAAGGCTCTATGTAATATCTCTTGGTAGGTATGGTATGAGGATTTGTGTGTGCTGTTTTTCTTTTGCACTTTTAAGAAGTAATGTGTGGAACCCGCTCCCAAAAGTTCTGTGAGCAGAATAATCTGCATGACAATTTAAAATACATTGTAAGTAACATATCAGGAGAATTTAAGAAAACCTAGGATAGAAAATTCAGGAAGATAAAAGTTGATCATAATTTTAAATACTACAGTTTATTTTTAACAGGCCATAATCTGGAAGTTATGTATTAAGCACCTATCTATTGTAGTTATCAAATACACCAGTATATTTCCTATTCTTGTAAGGGATATTTTAAATCCCTCATGCAGAATATTTTCATAGAAGTCAGACTTCCAGCAATCTCAAGTAAATAAAGAAATGACCATGGAAGCAAAAATGTGAGTTAAAGCTACAAAATAGCAGCTGGCCTAAGTCCTAAATTCCATTTATCTTAACACCTCAAAGCAAGAGACTCATTAATCCATAACCACAATCTTCTCTTTCTAACTCACAGGAGCAGACGTGATTAGAAGCTAGAGTATTAGGGGCAGATACAATGATAGCAGGTAGAAGTAAAACCGATGGCGTTGGAAAAATTGAAGCATGTCCAGAACAAACAGTTATATGACTCAATGAAGACACTGATAGTCCCAGTGAGGATCCCAAATAAAAATAACAACAATAAAAAACCTGAATAGTCTAAACAGGCATAATAGCAATACAGTAAGAGAAGTTTCATTTTTAAAAATCTGTCAATCTTTTTAAAATGTGACAAATGAAAACATATCTATACATACATATACAGCAGCTTTATTCATAATAGCCTCAAATTTGAAAAAAACCAAATGTCCATCAACAGATGAATAAATTACACTATTACCATTTAATGGAATACTACTCAGGAATAGAAAAGAATAAACTACTGACATACACAACATAAATGAATCTCAAAAATATGTTGCTTGGGCCAAGCTGGAGTAACAGGGACCAAATTTATCTTCCTGCCTAGAATAACTAAAACACTGGTCAAAATATATGAAACAAAGGTTTCTAGGCATTGGACATGTGACTGTGTCCAGGTAACAGAGGACTGTGATTACTTAGAAAGGAGAAACAAGGTGCACCCTATGATTGCCCCAACTTATAGACTGAAGTGCTTCCAGACCACAAGGCAACAGGGAAATGGAGACAAAGCTTGGAAGTCTCCTTGACTTGAGGATAAAGAACCAGAGTCTGGGGAGACAAAGGCAGCTAGAGAATTGCAGAGCAGCAGAAATGAGATCCCCACAAAGATCTTCAGCTGAGGAATGAACAGAGACGATCAGCGCCCACATATGAGGGAATTACCAAGAATGGAAAAAGAGTCATCTGAAAGGAGTAGATGGAATAATTCTCAAAGCTCATATGGGGCAGGAATAGTTTGTTCCACCAGCCAAGGGAACATTAACACATGGGCTTTGGATAGAGTATTCAGAAAGGTATTGTTCAATTGTGGTGCAAAATTAGCCTGAAACTAAAGGCTACTCTGGACCCACCTTTAAAAAAGTCTTGAAAGGATTAAACTGTTTCCAAGTAATTTGATTTTATTCCAGAATAAAGCTGAAGAATACTTAGGAAAATACAAAAATATCTAGCACCCAAAAAAGTAAAATTCGGTCTGGCAACGAATAAAAAAATTACCATTCAAAGAGGCAAAAACAAAAAACCCCTAAAACCTACAATGAGGAGAAAAATCAGTAAGTAGAAACAAACCCAGAAATGAAAGTGATTAGTACACAAGTACACTGAAACTATATTCAAGGAGGTGGAGAAAAGATTGAACACATTAAATAGATGCTTGGATGACAGAAAATATATGCACGGCCTAAATGAAACCTCTAGAGATGAAAAGTAAAATGACTGAAATGAAAACCATACAGGACGGAGTAACAGCAGATTAGCCACCATGAAGAAAAGTTTAGTGAGTCTGAAGTCATAGTAGTAAAAACTATCTCAGTGAAAAAGAAAAGGAAAAAAAGACTGAAAAAAAGTGAATGGAGTATCAGTGAGCTGAGGAATAACATCAAGCAGTTCAACATATGTGAAATTGGATTCATCAGGTAGAAAGGGAGGACAGAAAAAAAACTGAATAATGGTCAAACTTTTTCCAAATTTGATGAAAACTATAAACCCATATATTCAAGAAGCTAAGCTAACCCCAAGCAGAAGAAACTTGAGAAAAAAACTAACAAAATACAACATAATCACCCAACTGCTTAAAGCCAACAATAAAGAGAAAATTACAAAAGCAGCCAGATTAAAAAAAAGACATTATATAAAGAAGAAGGTAGAGTCCAACAGACTTCTCTCTGAAAACAAGAGAAGACAGAAGACATCTTGAAAATACTAAAAAAAAAACTGGCAACTAAAATTCCATATCCTAAGAAGTTTCCTTCAAAAATGAAGACAAATAAAACCTTTCCAAACACACAAACTAAAATAATCAATCACGAACAGACCTACTCTACAACAACAAAATCTTTAAAAAGTCCTCCAGGCAAAGGAAAATATCAAATAAATTCTGGTTCTACACAGAGGAATGTAGAGCACTGGGAATAGTATATTGGTAAATATATAAAATACATTTTTCTTACTTAAAAGCCTTTAAAAAGATAACTATTTAAAGCATAAACAACAAGGTATTAGGGTTACGTGTAAAGAAGTGAAATATGCAACAAAAGCACAAATCCCAGAGAAGGCAAAAGGAAGTCCCTTAGTGTAATGTTCTCATACATTAAGTCATATAACATAACTGTAAAACAGGCCGAGATAAGTTAAAAATGCATATGATGAGCCTTAAGGCAAACTAAATAAACAAGGTATATCTAACAAGCTACCAGAGAAATAAAATGGAAACAAACAAAACCACTCAACTAATCCAAAATAAGGTGGAAAAAAAGAAATGAAGAACAAAAAACAAATGGGAGAAATAAAGAACAAAGATGGTGGGTTTAAACACAACCATATTATTAATAACATGAAATGTAAATGACCTAAATGCTACACTTAAAAGATAAATACTGTCAAATTATGTATTTTTTAAATCCCAAATTGCCTATTAAAAAAATGCACTTTAAATATAGACACAAATTTTGTGAAAGTAAAAAGACAGAAAAACACATCATACTAACTTTAATCAAAAGAAAACTGAAGATATGAAAGATGGATGGATTGACTGAGTGGTTAAATTAATATCACACAAAGTAGGTTTCAAAACAAATATTCCTAGGGATAACGAAGGTCATTTCATAAAGAGGTGAGTTCATTATGAGGGCATAATCCTAAACATTTATGCAACTAACAACTTAGCTTCAAAATATAAGAAGCAAATACAGATAGAATTGCCAAGAGAAAGACAAATCCACAGTTACAATCAGAAATTTCAAAACCCCTCTCTCTTAATAATTGATACAGCAAGAAGACAGAAAATAAGGATAGAGAAGATCTGGACCCCACCAACCAGGCTGACCTAACTGGTATTTATAGCCTGTTCTGCCCAACAGCAGCAGGCACACATGCTTCCTAAGTACACATGGAACATTTTTCAAGACAGACCATACTTAAGAACCACAAAACGTGTCAAATAGAAAAGAATTTAAATTATGCAAAGTGTATTCTCCAATCATAATGGAATGAAAACAGAAATCAGTAACAGAGAGATACCTGAAAAATCCCCCAAATATTTAGAAATCAAATGATTACTTCTAAATGATCCATGGTAAAAGAAGATATCAAAAGGGAAAATAGAAAAAGTATCTGGAACTGAATAAAAACAAAGACACAACATATCAAAATGTGTGGGATGGCATCTAAAGTATTGTGTAGAAGGAACTTTGTAACAGAGTAAAGCCTGTATTAAGTAAAAAAAAAGAAAAGTCTCAAATTCTATGTTGTGTTTTTATTTACACTCTGTTAAAGATATTTTGTAATTACTTAGGAATACACTGTTTAATTTCCAAATATTTGTGGACTTCCCAAATTAAGCTTCTACCTTAAAACATTAGGAAAAGCAAATGAAACCCAACATAATCCACAAAAAGAAAATACTAAAAATGAGGAAGAAATAAATGAAACAAGAGGAAAGTAAAGAAAATCAAAACAAAAGTTGTTTCTTTGAGAAGATCAATTAGACTAATCAGGAAAAAGGAAAGAGAATATATGAATAACTAATATTAGGAAGGAATGAGAGGTGACATAACTAGACTAATACATATTTATTTGTATTAATACACAAATATTAAAAGGATAAGTATTATGAATAGCTTTATACCAATATTATTACGAAATTTTCCAGAAAGACACAAGCTACCAACACTCACTGAAGAAGAAAAAGAACCTGAGAGACCTGTATCTATTAAAGAAGTTGAATTTATGGTTTGAAAACCTTCCCACACAAAAAACTGCAGGTTCAGATGGCATTAACTGGTGAATTTCACCAAGTGCTTAATGAAAACCTTGTTAACAAGTCTATGCCAACATTTCCAGAAAGCTGCAGCAAAGGGAATACTTCCCAACTCATTCTATGAGGCCAGCATTACTGATACCCACACCAAAGATGTTACAAGAAAACTACTGAATAGTATCATGGATATAGACACAAAAATTATTTGTAACATTTTTGCATTTCAGTTACAACAATATACACATTATGACTAAGCATACCGGGAGAAAAAAAGATTTCAATATCCCTTGCTAAATAGTTTCACAGAAAAAGATAGAAATCAAGGATAGAGAAAACTTGAGTATCATCAACCAACTAAACATCTACAGAACACTCCATTCAAAACAGCAGGTACATGTTCTTGTAAAATATACATGAAACATTCTCCAAAGACCATGCTCTAGGCAAATAAAAAAGAAAAGACTGTAATGATATAAAACTATGTTCTTGGACCACAGAGGAATTAAATTAGAAATCAGCACTAGGAAGAAATTTGGAAAAATCCACAAATATTTGGAAATCAAGTGACATTCTTATAAATAACCCATGGGTCATAGAGGATTCACAAGGGAAATGACAAAATATTTTGAACTGAGAATAAACAAAAACACAACATATCAAAATTCATGGCATGTAGCTAAAGCATGGCTGAGGGGGAAATTTATAGCTTTAATTAGAGAACAAAGATCTTACATCAATAACCCAGTATTTCAAGAAACCAGAAAAAATAGCAAACTAAACACAAAGCAACCAAGGACAGAAATCAAGTTTGGAGCAAAAATCAATGAAATAGAAAACAGATAAACAGAGAGAAAAAAAAAATCAGTTAAATTCACAGAGACAGAAAGTAGAATGGTGGCTGCCAGGAGCTGGGGGTGGGGACAACGGAGTTTCAGTTCTGCAAAATGAAGAGTCCTGGAGATTAGTTGCACAACAATATGTACTTTACCGAACTCTATACTTAAAAAGATGGTTAAGACATTTGTTACGTGTATTTTACCACAATTTTTTTTCTTTGTGTAATTTATTTCTAGTTTCATACCACTGTGGTCTGAAAAGCTGCTTGATACAATTTCAATCTTTTTTAATTTATTGAGGCTTTTTGCGGCCTAGTATGGGATCTATTCTAGAGAATGTTCCCCGTACACTTGACAAAAATGTGTATCCTGCTGCTTCTGGGTGGAATGTTCTGTAGAGATCTGTTAGGTCTATCTGATCTAGTGTATTGTTCAGTGCCTCTATTTCCTTATTTATTTTGTCTGGTTGATCTATTGATGTGGGCGGTGTATTCAAGTCCCTTAAAGTGAATGTGTTGCAATCTATTTCCCCCATTAATTCTGTATTTGTTTTACATATTTAGGTGCTCCTGTGTTGGGTGCATAGGTATTTATAATGGTTATATTCTCTTGTTGGACTGACCCCTTTATCATTATGTAATTTCCTTCTTTGTCTCTTGTTACTTTGTTTTGAAATCTATTTTGTCTGATGTAAGTACTGCTACTCCTTTTTTCTCCCTATTATTTGCACAAAATATCTTTTTTCCATCCCTTCACTTTTAGTCTGTGTATGTCGTTGGGTCTGAAATGAGTCTCCTGTAGGCAGCATACAGATGGGTCTTGTTTCTTTATTCATTCTGCCTCTCTGTCTTCTGACTGGTGCACTCAGTCCATTTACATTTAAGCAAATTATTGATAGGTATGTACTTGTTGCCATTTTATTAATTGTTTTGTTTTTATAGGTCCTTTCTGTTCCTTGTTTTTATAGTTCCTTTCTGTTCCTTTCTTCTTCTCTTACAACTCTTTTCTTGTTATTGACAGTTTTCTTCAGTGTTGTGATTAGACTCCTCTTTTTAAATTTTTTGGTGTATCAATTATAGACTTTAGTTTTGTGGTTATTGTAAGGTTCAAGGATAGCTTCCTGACTATATAGCAGTCTATGTACTAAGTTGCTCATCGCTCTATTTCCAACACAATCTCAAAGTACTTTTTTTCTTCTTCCTCTTCCATGCTTTATGTATTAGATGTCATAATCTGCACTTTTTGTGTATCCCTTGACTGATTTTGTATATAGCTGGTGTTACTACTTTTGTTTTAATTTCATACTTGCTTGATAATTAATTGGTCTACTACCTTTACTGTGGGTTTATTTTCACTGGTGAAAACTATTTAGCCTTAGGAACATTTCCATCTACAGCAGTCCCTTTTACATATCCTGTAATGCCGGTTTAGTCATTATAAATTCCTTGAGCCTTTATATAGAAAACTTGAATATCATCAACCAACTCTGTTCAATCTCTGCTTCAAATTGAATGATAATCTTGCTGGGTAGAGGATTCTTTTGAAGGTCCTTCTGTTTCAGTACATTTAATATTTCATGCCACTCCCTTCTGGCCTGTTACTCTAGTCCATGAGGGTCTTGACTGGCCCTCCATTCCAAAAACTTGTTTACTATACTGGTATCATACTGACTGGACTTGGTGGTTGAAGCCTTGTGACCTGGATACCTTGGTGAAACACGTATGTGGCCAGTGTGGAAAACTGCCACAAAAAGTCCCAACTCAGTGAAAATTCTTGAGGTTTGGTGGTCCTGGTCATGTTAAAATATCTCTTTCTATAGACAAAGGGCAAGTGTCATTAGAGGTGGTTTAGAGACAGACATTAAGGGTCTGGCAGAATCCAGTTTGTTCTCTCTCTTCCCTCCTCCATGTACAGCTCTTCAGGCTGACTAACAGAGACTAGATATACAGGCAACAGATATCATCTACTCTCCTTTGGTGTGGTCTGACTCCATTGGCCAGACATGGACTTGCCACCTATAACAATGCTTTAGGAGACCTGGTTAGTGACATTTCTCTGATTCTCCATCTCTCAGCTTTAAACTCTTCTCATTCAGCTTCTCCCAGAATTGTGTAAGAATTTATTCCTATAATAAACTCCATAATATTCATAGTGGTTCTACTTCCCAGACTAAACCCTGGCTGATAAACCATGCTTTTCAGATAAAGCTTTCTGTCCCTGTGGACATCTTCTGTGCTTGGACACTATCTTACCTCCTTCCTTGAAGTCAAAAAAGACAATTCTTTTGAATAAAAGTTTTATGCTTGTATATATTTCCATGGAGAGAATATTATGAAAAAAATACAAACAAAAAAACCCTAAAAAATGTGAAGTACCTAGGAATCACTGCCAAGTAAATGGCTGCATCCTTACTACAGTGCTGTATTCTACATTTTGCTCAGAGTTACATAGGATAAAGAATGATTTCTGGATGCTCAAGAATATACCCATGGATAATAAGTGCAATTTATAACATAATTTTACTTGTGATTTCCTTGTATATGTAATGGAGGCTGATGTTAGCATTTCTACATCAAAACTGGACAATTCATTTCTGAATGTCCACACCCTTCCAGTGATATTTTCCTGATCCTAAACAATATCAGATTAGTTTTCAATAATCTAAAAAAGCAATGGATCTGTCCTATTTGCTGCACACTCATTCATATTAGATACAAGTATAAGAAAATTCTCCTAGGTCTCTGTGTGCTCTACTAAATAGCTAATTCATTTAAAAAAAAAAGTTACCAAAGGTTATCCAGAATTCAATCAGATATCACTAAAACAGTCATTAAGAGTTATTTGATCCTAAGAGCCAGGAAGATACAAAAAGAAGGATTCTGCCAAGTCCTAAAGTCATTAGATTTAGGCAGGAAGACATAAAGGTAATTAAAATCCAAAGGAAAGCAAAATTCAATCTAATAATGTAAGAGGTCTAAGGAAGAGCTAATAAGCAAATTCTGTAAAAGCCTGTTTAGTTCCATCAGAGCTCAAACATGGACATTAGTAACATCCTGGCCTATATTCTCTGGTCATTGAGAATTCTCAGCACTCAGTGAAAACAATCCCAAGAATTACGTGCAAGTAACATAAAAATTATTTGGCCCATAACACACTTATTTTCTTAGTACATATCTTCTGACCCTAGGAAAATTTCCAATTAAGAACAGAAATGCAGAGGGTAACTATACTCACTGTGGCAAACATTTGGTGATGTATATAATTATCAAATCACTATGTTGTACATCTGAAATCAACATAATATTGTATGTCAACTATAGTGCCCCAAAAAAGGAGCCATACCAAAAAAAAACCCCCAAAAAACCCAAGAATGCTTAAAGGAAATTATGTGTAATATTAACATTTATGTTAAGGACTCTGTGTGTGTTTGGTACTTTAAGTATTTGTAAAATTTAAGAGAACTTGACCTATTAAAGTAATGTGTCAGGTTTGTAATTCCAATTTAATGTGTATAATCAATTATTAGAGATTTATTATTTTAATCAGAAAGTACACTATTTATATACAGTATTGAAACATTTGAAAGACCTTAAGTCCTGGATTACAAAAATCACCTAAGCAATCAGCAATGTTTGTTAAATAATTAAAGTTCTTAAAAAGGAAACTTTAAAATTTATAAAATATATTTAATGTTTTTAAGATGTCTAAGTTTGTAAATTAATATTAAAAGACCCTTCAAAGCGACTGTTAAAATTTGCTCGACTTTAAATAGGATAAAGGTTCATAAACTGATTCTAAAAGCTTAAGAGCTTAAGTTTAAAATTTTTAGCTTCTACCAAAATAATTATATTAAAAATAAAATAAAATAAAATTTTTAGCTTCTGTAGACTGGATATTATTTTTTTAATGAATTATAACTCTATAAACAGGCTTTTCTACATACAAAGGCCAACTCCATGAGCATCAAAAACCTAACTTACAACCAGCTGTGTGCTGGAGCCAAATTACTAAATGTTCAGAAATTTTGCAAGCTGGTGTTAAACACAGTGTTATTAAAAATTAGTACAACTAAATTACATTAAAAACAAAGGTAATAAATATTCTAAACTCATCAGTGCCTAATTATTTCACTATACTTTACGTAAGGTTATTTTTTCTATTTTATCTATAAGGTGGAAATTATAGTTGCACATTTCCCCATCTCTTCTAATTCCACAATCAGTGATGTCACGTTAGTAGCTTGAAATAAGCCATGTTGGGAGTATTTACACCACAGAAATACGCAAACTACAAATCAGGGCTTCACGGACTAAGAAAAGCTGCAGGAAAATTATGATTTGATGAAAGGAGTCACTTCCCACAGGAAGAAGACAAATAAAACAGTATATGAGAGCTAAAAGGACTTTAGAGATCGCATAATATTCTAAGGCATTCCCCAAAGTCTCAGAAAGAGTACAAGGGGAGTTCTGAAGACATTTAAGTACACAAGCTTTGAATAGAAAAATGTTCGCAAAGACAACATAAAATAATTAGGAAAGGTAAACGGAGACAAGACTGAAACACTGAGAAATTGCACACTATAAACGATTGGGTCTTATTGCAAATGCCATTCTGAGGGGTTTGAGCTTTAACCTACAAGGCAATGGGGAGCTACTCAAAGTCTGAGGGGAGGAGAGAGACGAATCTCTCAAGAATTTATAGGGTACAGTGAAGTTAATGAAACACTTTATGCTTTTTTTTTTAATATAATTTATTTTATTATCATTAATTTACAATTACATGTGCAATATTACGATTATTAAACTACCCCCTTCATCAGGTCCCCCACACCAACCCCATTACAGTCACTGTCCATCAGCGTAGTGAGATGCTATAGAATCACAACTTGTCTTCTCTGAGTTGTACTGCCCTCCCCGTGCCCCCCCAACATTACATCTGCTAATCGTAATGCCCCTTTTTCCCTCTTATCCCTCCCTTCCTGCCCATTTTCCCCAGGCACTTTCCCTTTGGTAACTATTAGTCCGTTCTTGGGTTCTGTGAGTCTGCTGCTGTTTTGTTCCTTCAGTTTTTTTCTTTGTTCTTATACGCCACATATGAGTGAAATCATTTGATACTTGTCTTTTTCGGCTTGGCTTATTTCACTGAGCATAATACCCTCTAGCTCCATCCATGTTGTTGCAAATGGTAGGATTTGTTTTCTTCTTATGGCTGAATAATATTCCATTGTGTATATGTACCACATCTTCTTTATCCATTCATCTACTGATGGACACTTAGGTTGCTTCCATTTCTTGGCTATTGTAAATAGTGCTGCAATAAACATAGGGGTGCATCTGTCCTTTTCAAATTGGGCTGCTGCATTCTTAGGGTAAATTCCTAGGAGTGGAATTCCTGGGTCAAATGGTATTTCTATTTTGAGTTTTTTGAGGAACCTCCATACTGCTTTCCACAATGGTTGAACTAATTTGCAGTCCCACCAGCAGTGTAGGAGGGTTCCCTTTTCTCCACATCCTCGCCAACATTTGTTGTTGTTTGTGTTTTGGATGTTGGCCATCCTCACTGGTGTGAGGTGATATCTCATTGTGGTTTTAATCTGCATTTCTCTGATGATTAGCGATGTGGAGCATCTTTTCATGTGCCTGTTGGCCATCTGAATTTCTTCTTTAGAGAAGTGTCTATTCATGTCCTCTGCCCATTTCTTAATTGGATTATTTGCTTTCTGTTTGTTAAGGTGCATGAGTTCTTTATATATTTTGGATGTCAACCCTTTATCAGATACGTTTTTTATGAATATATTCTCCCATACTGTAGGATGTCTTTTTGTTCTACTGATGGTGTCCTTGCTGTACAGAAGCTTTTCAGCTTGATATAGTCCCACTTGTTCATTTTTGCTTTTGTTTCCCTTGCCCGGGGAGATATGTTCATGAAGAAGTTGCTCATGTTTATGTCCAAGAGATTTTTGCCTATGTTTTTTTCTAAGAGTTTTATGGTTTCATGACTTACATTCAGGTCTTTGATCCACCTTGAGTTTACCTTTGTGTATGGGGCTAGACAGTAGTCCAGTTTCATTCTCTTACATGTAGCTGTCCAGTTTTTCCAACACCAGCTGCTGAAGAGGCTGTCATCTCCCCATTGTATATCCAAGGCTCCTTTATCAAATATTAATTGACTGTATATGTTTGGGTTAATGTTTGGATTTTCTATTCTGTTCCACTGGTCTGTGGGTCTGTTTTTGTGCCAATACCAAATTGTCTTGATTACTGTGGCTTTGTAGTAGAGCTTGAAGTCAGGGAGTGTAATTCCCCCTGTTTTATTCCTCCTTCTCAGGATTGCTTTGGCTATTCGGGGTCTTTTGTGGTTCCATATGAATTTTAGAATTATTTGTTCCAGTTCATTGAAGAAAGCTGTTGGTAGTTTGATAGGGATTGCATTGAATCTGTAGATTGCTTTAGGTAGTATAGCCATTTTGACAATATTTATTCTTCCTAGCCAAGAGCATGGGATGCATTTCCATTTGTTAGTGTCCTCTTTAATTTCTCTTAGGAGTGTCTTGTAGTTTTCAGAGTACAGGTCTTTCACTTCCTTCGTTAGGTTTATTCCTAGGTATTTTATTCTTTTTGATGCAATTGTGAATGGAATTGTTTTTCTGATTTCTCTTTCTGTTAGTTCATCATTAGTGTATAGGAAAGCAACAGATTTCTGTGTGTTAATTTTGTATCCTGCAACTTTGCTGAATTCAGATATTAGTTCTAGTAGTTTTGGAATGGAATCTTTAGGGTTTTTTATGTACAGTATCATGTCATCTGCAAATAGTGACAATTTGACTTCTTCTTTACCAATCTGGATGCCTTGTATGTCTTTGTTTTGTCTGATTGCTGTGGCTAGGACCTCCAGTACTATGTTGAATAACAGTGGAGAGAGTGGGCATCCTTGTCTTGTTCCCGATCTTAGATGAAAAGCTTTCAGCGTCTCGCCGTTAAGTATGATGTTAGCTGTGGTTTGTCATATATAGCCTTTATGATGTTGAGGTACTTGCCCTCTATACCCATTTTGTTGAGAGTTTTAATCAGGAATGGATGCTGAATTTTGTCAAATGCTTTTTCAGCATCTATGGAGATGATCATGTGGTTTTTGTTCTTCTTTTTGTTGATGTGGTGGATGATGTTGATGGATTTTCGAATGTTGTACCATCCTTGCATCCCTGGGATGAATCCCACTTGATCATGGTGTATGATCCTCTTGATGTATTTTTGAATTCGGTTTGCTAATATTTTGTTGAGTATTTTTGCATCTACGTTCATCAGGGATATTGGTCTGTAATTTTCTTTTTTGGTGAGGTCTTTGCCCGGTTTTGGTATTAGAGTGATGCTGGCTTCATAGAATGAGTTTGGAAGTATTCCCTCCTCTTCTATTTTTTGGAAAACTTTAAGGAGAATCGGTGTTATTTCTTCTCTATATGTCTGGTAGAATTCAGAGGTGAATCCATCAGGCCCAGGGGTTTTGTTCTTGGGTAGTTTTTTGATTACCAATTCGATTTCGTCGCTGGTGATTGGTCTGTTTAGTTTTTCTGTTTCTTGCTTGGTCAGTCTTGGAAGGTTGTATTTTTCTAAGAAGTTGTCCATTTCTTCTATGTTTTCCAGCTTGTTAGCATATAGATTCTCATAATATTCTCTTATGATTCTTTGTATTTCTGTGGGGTCCGTCGTGATTTTTCCTTTCTCATTTCTGATTGTGTTTATGTGTGTAGATTCTCTTTTTCTCTTAATGAGCCTGGCTAGGGGTTTATCTATTTTGTTTATTTTTTCAAAGAACCAGCTCTTGGTTTTATTGATTTTTTCAATTGTTTTATTCTTCTCAATTTTATTTATTTCTTCTCTAATCTTTATTATGTCCCTCCTTCTGGTGACATTGGGCCTCATTTGTTCTTCTATTTCCAATTTCAGTAATTGTGTCTTTAGACTATTCATTTGGGAATGTTCTTCTTTCTTTAAATAGGCCTGGATTGCAATATACTTTCCTCTTAGAACTGCCTTTGCTGCGTCCCACAGAAGTTGTGGCTTTGTGTTGTTGTTGTCATTAGTCTCCATATATTCTTTGATTTCTGTTTTGATTTGGTCGTTAACCCATTGATTAATTAGGAGAGTGTTGTTAAGTCTCCATGTATTTGTGAGCCTTTTTGATTTCTTTCTAAAATTTATTTCTAGTTTTATACCTTGGTGATCTGGGAAGTTGGTTGGTAGGATTTCAATATTTTTGAAATTACTGAGGTTCTTTTTGTGGCCTAGTATGGAAACACTTTATTCTTAAAAACCGTGAAGCAGACATAAAAAAACTACACTACGTACAATAAACAAAAGTCTTGAATACGGCACTAAAATCAGTTAAAATTCAAAGCTCAAAATAATACATACTCTCTGATTCCATTTAAAATGCAACCCCTGGTGGTACATATACACAATGGAATATTATTCAGCCATAAGAAGAAAACAAATCCTACCATTTGCAACAACATGGATGGAGCTAGAGGGTATTATGCTCACTGAAATAAGCCAAGCCGAAAAAGACAAGTATCAAATGATTTCACTCATATGTGGAGTATAAGAACAAAGAAAAAAACTGAAGGAACAAAACAGCAGCAGACTCACAGAACCCAAGAACGGACTAATAGTTACCAAAGGGAAAGGGACTGGGGAAAATGGGCGGGAAGGGAGGGATAAGAGGGAAAAAGGGGCATTACGATTAGCAGATGTAATGTTGGGGGGGCATGGGGAGGGCAATACAACTCAGAGAAGACAAGTAGTGATTCTATAGCATCTCACTACGCTGATGGACAGTGACTGTAATGGGGTTGGTGGGGGGGACCTGATGAAGGGGTAGTTTAATAATCGTAATATTGCACATGTAATTGTAAATTAATGATAATAAAATAAATTTAAAAAATAAATAAATAAAATAAAATGCAACCCCTGGACTTCCGGGAAGATAGCGGCGTGAGCAGTGTGGCAGAAATCTCCTCCCAACACTATATTTATCTACGAAAACACAGCAAATACATCTATTCCTAAAAGAGAGACCAGAATACACAGGAAAGCGCACAGCGTGCAGCTATACCTGAGAGGACTCAGCACCCCAAGAGGCAGTCTTAAAGAGCCCAGCTGACATACGTGGCAACTACCAGTGACCAATTCTATAGCCATGAAAAGACAGAGGAATATGGTTCAGACCAAAATCAACCAGACAACCCCAGAGAGGGAGTCTGAAGGGATGGAAATGCACAGTCTTCCTGAAAAAGAATTCAGAATAAAAGTCATAACAATGCTGATGGACCTACAGAGAAATGTGCAAGAGCTGAGGGAGGAAGTGAGGGAACTGAGGAAAGACAATGCAGAAATCACACAAGCAATCGACGGGCTTAACAGCAGGCTGGATGAGATGCAAGAGACTGCTAATGGAATACAAATCAGAGAACAGGAATACAGAGAAGCTGTGGCAAAGAGAGATGAAAGGATTTCTAGGAAAGAAAGAATATTAAGAGAACTGTGTGACCAATCCAAACGGAACAATATTCGCATTATAGGAGTACCTGAGGAAGAAGAGAGAGAAAAAGGGATAGAAAGTGTCTTTGAAGAAGTAACTGCTGAAAACTTTCCCTCGCTGGGGAAGGAAATAGTCTCGCAGTCCACCGAAGCCCACAGATCTCCCAACACAAGGGACCCAAGGAAGATAACACCAAGACACATAATAATTAAGATGGCAAAGATCAAAGATAAAGACAGGGTATTAAAGGCAGCTAGAGAGAGAAAAAAGATCACCTACAAAGGAAAACCCATCAGACTATCATCAGACTTCTCAATAGAAACCTTACAGGCCAGAAGAGAATGGCATGATATATTTAACGTTATGAAACAGAAGGGCCTCGAACCAAGAATATTGTATCCAGCACGATTATCATTTAAATATGATAGAGGGATTAAACAATTTCCAGACAAACGAAAGTTGAGAGAGTTTGCCTCTCATAAACCACCACTACAGGATATCTTAAATGGACTGCTCTAGATGGAAGCACACCTAAGGCTAAAAAGATGTCACCAGAGAAAATAAAATCATAGCAAAGAAAGAAGACCATCCAAATACTAACTAAAGGCAAAGAATAAAACACCTAGTATAGAAAGAATGGAGGAGGAGGAATAAGAAGGGAGAGAAATAAAGAAATATCAGACAGTGTTTACAATTACTTAACAAGAAAGTTAAGTTAGATTGTTAGATAGTAAAGAAGCAACCCTTGAACCCTTGGTAACCACGAATCTAAAGCCAGCAATGGCAATAAGTACATATCAATCAATAATCACCCTAAATGTAAATGGACTGAATGCACCAATCAAAAGACACAGAGTAACAGAATGGATAAAAAAGCAAGACCCATCTATATGCTGCCTACAAGAAACTCACCTCAAATCCAAAGATATACACAGACTAAAAGTGAAGGGATGGAAAAAGATATTTCATGCAAACAACAAGGAGAAAAAAGCAGGTGTTGCAGTACTTGTATCAGACAAAATAGACTTCAAAACGAAGAAAGTAGCAAGAGATGAAGAAGGACATTACATAATGATAAAGGGGTCAGTCCAACAAGAAGATATAACCATTATAAATATATATGCACCCAACACAGGAGCGCCAGCATATGTGAAACAAATACTAACAGAATTAAAGGAGGAAATAGACAGCAATGCATTCATCTTAGGAGACTTCAACACACCACTCACTCCAGAGGACAGATCAACTAGACAGAAAATAAGTAAAGACACAGAGGCACTGAACAACACACTAGAACAGATGGACCTAACAGACATCTACAGAACTCTACACCCAAAAGCAACAGGATACACATTCTTCCCAAGTGCATATGGAACATTTTCCAGAATAGACCACAAACTAGGCCACAAAAAGAACCTCAGTAATTTCAAAAATACTGAAATCCTACCAACCAACTTCTCAGATCACCAAGGCATAAAAGTAGAAATAAATTTTAGAAAGAAATCAAAAAGGCTCACAAATACATGGAGACTTAACAACACTCTCCTAATTAATCAATGGGTTAACGACCAAATCAAAACAGAAATCAAAGAATATATGGAGACTAATGACAACAACAACACAAAGCCACAACTTCTGTGGGACGCAGCAAAGGCAGTTCTAAGAGGAAAGTATATTGCAATCCAGGCCTATTTAAAGAAGGAAGAACATTCCAAATGAATAGTCTAAAGACACAATTACTGAAATTGGAAAAAGAAGAACAAATGAGGCCCAAAGTCACCAGAAGGAGGGACATAATAAAGATTAGAGAAGAAATAAATAAAATTGAGAAGAATAAAACAATAGAAAAAAATCAATAAAACCAAGAGCTGGTTCTTTGAAAAAATAAACAAAATAGATAAACCCCTAGCCAGACTCATTAAGAGAAAAAGAGAATCTACACACATAAACACAATCAGAAATGAGAAAGGAAAAATCACGACGGACCCCACAGAAATACAAAGAATCATAAGAGAATATTATGAGAATCTATATGCTAACAAGCTGGAAAACATAGAAGAAATGGACAACTTCTTAGAAAAATACAACCTTCCAAGACTGACCAAGCAAGAAACAGAAAAACTAAACAGACCAATCACCAGCGACGAAATCGAATTGGTAATCAAAAAACTACCCAAGAACAAAACCCCCGGGCCTGATGGATTCACCTCTGAATTCTACCAGACATATAGAGAAGAAATAACACCCATTCTCCTTAAAGTTTTCCAAAAATAGAAGAGGAGGGAATACTTCCAAACTCATTCTATGAAGCCAGCATCACTCTAATACCAAAACCGGGCAAAGACCTCACCAAAAAAGAAAATTACAGACCAATATCCCTGATGAACGTAGATGCAAAAATACTCAACAAAATATTAGCAAACCGAATTCAAAAACACATCAAGAGGATCATACACCATGATCAAGTGGGATTCATCCCAGGGATGCAAGGATGGTACAACATTCGAAAATCCATCAACATCATCCACCACATCAACAAAAAGAAGAACAAAAACCACATGATCATCTCCATAGATGCTGAAAAAGCATTTGACAAAATTCAGCATCCATTCCTGATTAAAACTCTCAACAAAATGGGTATAGACGGCAAGTACCTCAACATCATAAAGGCTATATATGACAAACCCACAGCTAACATCATACTTAACGGCGAGACGCTGAAAGCTTTTCATCTAAGATAGGGAACAAGACAGGGATGCCCACTCTCTCCACTGTTATTCAACATAGTACTGGAGGTCCTAGCCACAGCAATCAGACAAAACAAAGACATACAAGGCATCCAGATTGGTAAAGAAGAAGTCAAATTGTCACTATTTGCAGATGACATGATACTGTACATAAAAAACCCTAAAGATTACATTCCAAAACTACTAGAACTAATATCTGAATTCAGCAAAGTTGCAGGATACAAAATTAACACACAGAAATCTGTTGCTTTCCTATACACTAATGATGAACTAACAGAAAGAGAAATCAGAAAAACAATTCCATTCACAATTGCATCAAAAAGAATAAAATACCTAGGAATAAACCTAACGAAGGAAGTGAAAGACCTGTACTCTGAAAACTACAAGACACTCCTAAGAGAAATTAAAGAGGACACTAACAAATGGAAATGCATCCCATGCTCTTGGCTAGGAAGAATAAATATTGTCAAAATGGCTATACTACCTAAAGCAATCTACAGATTCAATGCAATCCCTATCAAACTACCAACAGCTTTCTTCAATGAACTGGAACAAATAATTCTAAAATTCATATGGAACCACAAAAGACCCCGAATAGCCAAAGCAATCCTGAGAAGGAGGAATAAAACAGGGGGAATTACACTCCCTGACTTCAAGCTCTACTACAAAGCCACAGTAATCAAGACAATTTGGTATTGGCACAAAAACAGACCCACAGACCAGTGGAACAGAATAGAAAATCCAAACATTAACCCAAACATATACAGTCAATTAATATTTGATAAAGGAGCCTTGGATATACAATGGGGAGATGACAGCCTCTTCAGCAGCTGGTGTTGGAAAAACTGGACAGCTACATGTAAGAGAATGAAACTGGACTACTGTCTAGCCCCATACACAAAGGTAAACTCAAGGTGGATCAAAGACTTGAATGTAAGTCATGAAACCATAAAACTCTTAGAAAAAAACATAGGCAAAAATCTCGGACATAAACATGAGCAACTTCTTCATGAACATATCTCCCCGGGCAAGGGAAACAAAAGCAAAAATGAACAAGTGGGACTATATCAAGCAGCAAAGCTTCTGTACAGCAAAGGACACCATCAGTAGAACAAAAAGACATCCTACAGTATGGGAGAATATATTCATAAAAAACGTATCTGATAAAGGGTTGACATCCAAAATATATAAAGAACTCATGCACCTTAACAAACAGAAAGCAAATAATCCAATTAAGAAATGGGCAGAGGACATGAATAGACACTTCTCCAAAGAAGAAATTCAGATGGCCAACAGGCACATGAAAAGATGCTCCACATCGCTAATCATCAGAGAAATGCAGATTAAAACCACAATGAGATATCACCTCACACCAGTGAGGATGGCCAACATCCAAAACACAAACAACAACAAATGTTGGCGAGGATGTGGAGAAAGGGAACCCTCCTACACTGCTGGTGGGACTGCAAATTAGTTCAACCATTGTGGAAAGCAGTATGGAGGTTCCTCAAAAAACTCAAAATAGAAATACCATTTGACCCAGGAATTCCACTCCTAGGAATTTACCCTAAGAATGCAGCAGCCCAATTTGAAAAAGGACAGATGCACCCCTATGTTTATTGCAGCACTATTTACAATAGCCAAGAAATGGAAGCAACCTAAGTGTCCATCAGTAGATGAATGGATAAAGAAGATGTGGTACATATACACAATGGAATATTATTCAGCCATAAGAAGAAAACAAATCCTACCATTTGCAACAACATGGATGGAGCTAGAGGGTATTATGCTCAGTGAAGTAAGCCAAGCCGAAAAAGACAAGTATCAAATGATTTCACTCATCTGTGGAGTATAAGAACAAAGAAAAAAGTGAAGGAACAAAACAGCAGCAGACTCACAGAACCCAAGAATGAACTAACAGCTACCAAAGGCAAAGGGACTGGAAAAGATGGGCGGGAAGGGAGGGATAAGGGGAAAAAAGGGGCATTACGATTAGCACACAATCTAGCGGGCAGCGGGGGATATGGGGAAGGCAGTATAACACAGAGAAGACAAGTAGTGATTCTACAGCATCTTACTACGCTGATGGACAGTGACTGTAATGGGGTATGTGGTGGGGACTTGATAATAGGGGTAGTCTAGTAACTAAAATGTTGCTCATGTAATTGTACATTAGTAATTGCAAAATAAAATAACAAAATAATAAAATAAAATAAGTGAACTGAAAAAAAAAGATCCCATCTAACTAGGCTCTGCCAAACACATTTGGTGCAGAAAAGAAAAAGGAACAACCTTTTCTAAAGACTAATTATTACAGCAGAATATCCACTGCCGTTTGGCACCCCATCTAGAAGTCCTAGCTGGAGTAATGTTTAAGGACCAAATGAGATCTAAATTTCAAGATCCTTATGCCAATACTGGACGGTATACCCGAAGATTCTGAGGGCTGCCACCTTACTGCTAAGTGGACTCAAGGGCAAGTACAGCAACTGCTCCAACTCTGAACTCAGGTGGTCCAAGGAAAAGTCCGTGCAGCCTCCTAGAGCCCCGGGGTACCCGAAGAGTTGCGACAGGCGGAAAGCAGCAAAACCGCTCTTGTGGGGCTACGACCGCCTTCCTGCGCATCCTCAACGCCAGGGTAGCAGTGAACTGCTAAACCTGGTCGTTGCAATCCATCGGAAGTCGCCGCGACTGGAGAAACCATGAGTTTGCCGCCTTACCAAATCTCAGACAATAAGCGCCCTGCGGTTTCCACTTGCTCCCGGCCTCACTGGGAGGAAGGGAACGTGAAGCCTCGGCTTTCAGCTCCGCCCCCAGCAGCCCCGAATCCGCTGGGGGCTAAAAATAGGAGACGGGCAAAACGACCTCTGGCCACAATCCCCACAAAAAGCTGGATTGATCCAGGCGTCAGACCCACTCAGGCCCTCACACAGGCGACCGAGATCCGCTGGGCCGCGCAGCGGCACCGCCGAAGGGACCAGGGCAGCCCGGGGAAACGGGGCTGCCAACCTCACCTGCCGCTTGTTCATCCGCCGCACATCGTCCAAAAAGTCTAGGGACAGCATGGCGGGCCCGGCGAAGGCCACGCGGGCAGCAGGGAGGACGCTTTGCGACCGGCCGGTGCAACTGCTGGCTCCCCCGCGGCGCTTACACTGGGCAGGACCCCTGGCACCCCACTTCCGCTTCCGGGCCGGGCACCGGCGCGGCCGCGCCCCTCTGTGGAGAGCCGACCAAGGGACTCGCGTCCTCCTCACCAGCCTCCGGGTCTGGCCTCGCTGGCGGAAGGCTCCCCGACTCCGGACCTCGCTTGCTGAGAACCCCCAGATCCTACTGCCCGCGCTCAGTCCTACCGCCCCTCGCAGAAGCGTTGCCTCGGAGTTAAATGGGGCTCCCCCGCCCTGGTGCCTTCGGAAGGCGGGCCCTCGGCGCACCTGGCCAATAGGGAGCCGCGTCCCCGGCGTGGCGGCCGCAGCGGCACCTGAGTGGCGGGCGCGGGGCGGTGCCGGCGCTGGTCTGGGTGTGGCGCTTACGGTGGCCGCCCGGCCCTGTCCGGGAAGCTGACAGCGGAGGTGATGTCAGGAGTGCTGTTCGCGTCAGGGCGGAGTACGTGAGAGAAAGCGCTGCCTGAACCTGTCCCAGGAGGTAGGGATCTCTTGGCCGGAGAGAAAGCAACCGGGCGGTGCCGCGGGGTGGTGAGGCCACCAGGCGTGCGGGTTGTCAGGGCCCCTTCCTCCCCGACTCGACCTCGCTCACAACATCTGCCCCTCCTCGAGCTCCACCTCCCGGTGTCGTTACCTCGGGCACCTTGATGTGACCCTTTTCTCACTGCCTTTTGCTCTACGTGTAAACAGCCTTTGCTTTGACTGGCGGCAGCTCCCAGTACTCACCCAGGATGCGAAGGACAAGAGCTGGTCTCTTGCTTTGACTTCCCTCATTTTCAAAATACTGGTTTATTCACGTTAGGGGAAGTTGAGTGAAGGATAGACTGGAACCCTTTGTACTATCTTTGTAGTTCTTCAAATCGAAAATTATTTCTAAATAAAAAGCGAAGTAGAGTGGAGGATAACTATAATTTAAAAAGGCAGCCAAAAAATTTGGTGAAGGGCCGTCCTACACTGCTAGTGGGAATGTAAAATGGTGCAGCCACTTAGGAAGTGAGAGCGGCAAAAGGTTAAATGTAGAGTTACCCTGTTAACCATGTTAACCAACAGTTTCACTCCTAGGTTTATATCCAAGAGAACTGAAAACAAATATGCACACAAAAACTTGTACCTGAGTGTTCATAATAACCAGCAAGGGTAAATAACCCAATGTTCACCAGCTGGGGAAGGGATAAACAAAATGTGGTATATTGTACAAGGGCATATTACTTGGCAATAAAAAGAAATGCTATAACACAGGTAAACCTTGAAAACATGAGGCTTAGCATAAGAAGCCAGTCACAAAAGACCCTCGTATTACATGATTCCACTTAACATAAAATGTCCAGAATAGGCAAATCCATGGAGACAGAAAATAGTAGTTGTCTAGGGCTGGGAGGGTTGGGAGAAATGGGGAGTGACTGCTAATGGTATGGGGCTTCTTTGGGGGTGTTGAAAACGTTCCAAAATTGATGGTGGTTATAACTGTACAACTCTTTGAATATACTAAAAACCATTGAATTGTGCACTTAAAGTTGGTGAACTGTATGGTATATGAATCACAAAAGAGCTGTTATGTTATGAAAAATAAAAATAAAAAACCCATTGATGTCTTGTTCATTGTTAAATTCCAAGTGGCAAATGCACAACTTGGCACATATTAGGCACCCAAGGCACCAAGGCACCAAATATTTGTCAAATTTAAAGTGTGTGTGTGTGTGTGGTCTCCAGCTGCTGCCCCTAGGCACACCGTATTTATTGAGTTGAAAAATGAATTCCTGATTTCTCCAAATTAGGAAAGCCTGTGAAGGAAAATACACATAAACTCCTTGAGAGAAGGGACCTTGTCTTGTCCACCTCTCTATCCTCAGGTCTCAACAGTGCCAGACTTGCAGCAAATACTCAATAAGTCCACCTTTGTATTGTTGTGAAGAGCCCTAAGGCACAAAGTCAATGTTAAGTCAGTTTATCTGGGGAGCTAAAAAAGGAAGCCCAAAAGGGGTAGAACAGTTGAGATATGGGTAAAATAGTTTTGATATATGAGTAAAGTGGGCAGGCAAAAAGAATATACCCAGTGGAAGGAATTGCAGCAATAAAGGTATAGAGGCAGGAACTGGAAAATGTATTAGAACAATCCATTTGAGCAAAACTAAAATGTCATTTGTTTACACATGATTTGCACTCACGGCCACATTCAGGTACTGCTCTACATCTGAAATCTTAGGCTTCCATAACCCACTTTCTGATGGCTACTTCTTTTTCATTTCTCTGTATGTTTTATATTATCCAAATAATATATGAGTACATTCTCTTGGTAAAATATTAAAATAAGACAGGCAATCCAGCCATTCCACTTCTGGCTACATACCCAAAAGAATTGAAAGGGTCTTGAAGAGGTATTTGTACACCCATATTCATAGCAGCATTTATTCACAACAGCCAAAAGGTGGAAGCAAACCAGTGTCTACCGATGGATGAATGGATAAACAGCATTTGGTCTATGCATGCAATTGAATATTATTCAGCCCTAAAAAGGAATGAAGTTCTCCCACATGCTATGACATGGATGAACCTTGAAAACATGCTAAGCAAAATAAGATACAAAAGGACAAATACTGTATGATTCGCCTTGTATGAGGTATCTAAGTAGTCAAATTATACATAGAGACAGAAAGTAGAATGGTGGTTGCCACAGGTTAGGGAAAGGAGGAAATAGGTTTAATAGGTACAGTTTCAATTTTTCAAGATTTATCAATAAAAGTTCTGGAATTGTATGGTGGTGATGGTTGCACAACAACATGAATACTCTTATTGCTGAACTCTACACTTAAAAATAGTTAAGATGGTAAAATTTGACCAGAATTTGAAATAAAAAAATACAGGCACATATGGAGTAGAAAGTGGAGGTCTTTGCTCTCCTTGTCTTTTCCCTCTCTAGACTGATCACTGCAGTTTTTCCTTCTAGTATTTTTTTCCTATGTAATTAAAATTTACAGTCACTTTTTTACATAAATGGTATCCCATTGTACATTTCCTTTCAGTTTTTGCTCTCCCTCCACCCATTTACTCTCTTCCACTTCTGTAAGTCCTCCAGTCACAGGACTGCAATTTTTCCCCATCTGTCAGCATTCTTCCAACATGTGGTCCCTGGACCAGTGACCTACAAGATATTCTAGTAGGATGAGAAGCTTTATTCACATCTACCTCACAAATTTTAAATGTCAGATTAATTGTGGCTTTTCCAGAAATCATGTTACACTCTCACTAGTCATTTCACTCTTAAGGTTGAAGTTGTTTGGCACTATAGTTTGTTTCAGCTACTGTTCACTTCACAGGATGCTGTTAATCTAAACTAATGTATTGTTTCATAATATGCTTTATTATGAAATTTTAAATTTCATTGTGTTACATTTTCTTTTCAATTCACAAAAATGGACCAGTAATTCAAGCTAGTTAGTTGAAAGTTAATTCAATCAGGATGCTGAATTACTCTCAAACTCAGAAAAAAATGTAAGTGAAACATTGACCAGGAATCCCAAGTAAATAAATATACAGGGTGAATATGACTGTGCTTGGGATGAGTAATCCAAAGTGTGATGAACTATGATGAGCAGCTGAAAAGGAAAAGTGCTCCCTTTCTGAATTGGTCAAGGGCTCCATGTGGCGGTTGGTCCCATTATAACTTAAAGGGAAACTTTCACAACATCTGGCACCTGTGACATCTTGCAAATGAAGGATGAGGATGTCCTCAAATTCCTCGCAGCAGGAACCCACTTAGGTGGTGCCAACCTGAGTTCCAAATGGAACAGTACATCTACCAAAGGAAAAGCGATGGCATCTACATCATAAATCTGAAGAGAACCTGGGAGAAGCTTCTGCGGGCAGCTTGTGTCATGGTTGCCATTGAAACCCTAGCTGACGTCAGCATCATATCATCCAGGAACACTGGCCACTGAGCTGCCCTGGTTTGCTCTGCCACTGGAGCCACTCCCATTGCCGGCCGCTTCAGTCCTGGCACTTTCACCAACCATATGTCTGCAGCCCAGTCCCAGGGCTGACCACCAGCCTCTCACAGAGACTTATGTCAACATGCCCACCACGGCCCAGTGTAACATGGACTCTCCTCTGTGCTCTATGGATATTGCCATCTCGAGCAGCAACAAGGGAGCTTACTTGGTGGGTCCAATGTGGTGACTACCGGCCCGGGAAGTTCTGCATGTGCGTGGCACCATCTCCTGTGAACACCTGTGGGGAGTCATGCCTGCTTCTTACTTCTACAGAGATCCTAAAGAAATTAAAAAGGAAGAGCAGGCCAACGCTGAAAAGGCTGTGACCAAGGAGGAATTTCAGGGTGAATGGACTTCTCCTACCCCCAAGTTCACTGCTGCCCAGCCTGAGGTCACAGACTGGTTTGATGGCATGAAGGTGCCCGCTGTGCCTATTCAACAGCCCCCCACTGAAGACTGGAGCCCTCAGCCTGCCACCAAAGGCCGGTCCACCGCTCCCACTGCTCAGGCCACCAGATGGGTAGGAACCACCACTGAGTGGTCTTAGGCTGTTCTTCCATGACTCTTAAACAAAAAGGAAACAAGGTGGATGGAAAACAAACATTTTCTACAAGTTGTGTCCTTTTATTTTGGTTCAAGATGCCTGGAATTACTTTAGGTCTCTGGACATGGCCCACTTCAGATAAAGCCCACTACAGATAAAGTATATTGCTTTTCAAAAAAAAAAAAGGAAAATTGCTAATAAACATCATGAGCCTCTAAGAAGTATGTTTTATTAACCTGGTAATCTATTTGCCCCTGGTTCCCAGTACACTATGTTATGAAACTTGGTCAAACAGTGGCATAAAGCCAATGAAGCTTAAGGCCCCTTAAAAAAAAAAAAGTTCAGTGACCAATCTGATAATCAAAACAAATTTTTCTAGAGGAAGAAAAGCCCACAAAATAATGCTTCCTAATATAACATTGATAAAATTTCTCCCTAACAATAAGAGTAGTGATCAAATCTATAAAGGCATCCTTTAAAGTTGAACCTTTCATAGCCAAAACATTGATAGATCACATTCTTGCCAAGAAGCTTTTAAAATCAATCATAATGTTAAATATGCTCAGTAAGAAAGCTAAATAATCTTGTGGCAAAATTCCTTTATCAAAATAGTGTTGGGGAAAAAAAGATACTGCTGGACATTACACAATATCAGTGGCCTACAAAGTGGATGAACACATTGTCTGGAGTTGTCTATCCAACCATGCTAGGCCCTGGAAACCCATCTCACCACTTCTCTTTCATTTTCATTTATTTGATGAATTTGTCATCTATTTCTGTATAACAAGTTACCCCAAAACTTAGCCACTTAAATCACCAAACATTATTTCACAGTTTCAGTGGGTCAGAAATTTGTGGCTAGCATAGCTCGGTGGTTCAGGCTCAAAGTCTCTCATGAAGTTATTGTCAAACTGTCCAGAGGGGCTGCAGTCTCATCTGAAGGCTTAACTGAGGGAAGATCTGCTTCCAAGCTCTATGCATGTGATTTTTTGTAGGTCTCCATTATTCCTGGGCTGTTGGATTGGAGCCTCAGGCCCTGACTGGCTGTTGACTATAGGTCTCCCTCAGTTTCTTGCCATGTGGGCCTCTCTTAGGGACAGATCACAGCATGGCAGCTAGCTTCCATTGGAGTGAATGATCTAAGAGACAACCAGCCAAAGACTAGGATGACCAACTTACCCTGATTTTTCCAGAACTTTCCTATTTTTTTTCCCCTGAAGTTTCTGCATCCCAGAAAGCAGCTCAGTCCCAAGGCCTCATTGGTTATCCTATCAAGACAAAATTGCAGTCTTTCTTGCTTTCTTTCTTTTTTATTAAGCTATCATTGATGCACACTCTTATGAAGGTTTCACATGGAAAGCATTGTGGTTACTACATTCACCCATATCATCAAGTCCCCCCCATACCCCAAAGTCACTGTCCATCAGTGTAGTAAGATGCCACAGAGTCACTACTTGTCTTCTCTGTGCTGCACTGTCTTCCCGTGAACTCCCACATACCATGTATACTAATCATAATGCCCCTCAATCCCCTTCTCCCTCCCTCCCCACCTCCCCCACTCCTCCCCTTTGGTAACTGCTAGTTCCTTCTTGGAGTCTGTGAGTCTGCTGCTGTTTTGTTCCTTCAGTTTAGTTGCAGTCTTTCTTATAGCCTAATCTCTGAAGTAACATATCACCACTTCTTCCATATTATACTCCTTTTAGGTGAGTCCAATACAGACTCAAAGGGAGGAGAATTAAGTTCTACTTTTTCAAGGGAGGAGTATCAAATAATTTATACACATACTTTTTAAACCACCACATCTGGAGTCCATTTTCATGGGGGAAAAGAAAGCATTAAAAAACTTTCTACCTTACTCCCTACCCAACTCATCTGCTTCCATAAACATCCCTTCCTCCTTTTTCTCCTCTGTGAGTGAGAGGGAGCCCTCCTCCTGTTTAAAGCCAATCCTTCCACTTGCCCAAGGCTTATCTTTTCTGCCTCCTCCGAACGTTTTTCTCTTAACCATTTCTTCTCTCCCTTGATTTCTTCCCCTTAACTTTCTCTTTTCCCAGCATATGAGCATGTTCAAATATTTCTTACAAAATTATTATGCTTAGTGCTTTATTGAGGTATGATTTACATATAGTAAAATGAATCAACAATATGTATACAACTTGATTAATTTCAACAAGTAGAGGTAACCATTTAATCATCTACATCCTTTCTCAATTCACTGAGAGCTGCTTTCTGCCCCCATCCCATGGCTGAAAGTCATAAAATAGCCTTTTGAAATCCCTCTGGGTCCATAAGGTCCCTTTTGCAGTTTGCCTCCGACCTCTCTGGCTTCTTGTTCTCTGTCTCCATCATGGACTCTAGCCCATTCCTTAACTGGTTTGGAATCTGGCGCCGTCTTCTCATTCTACACTGCCTCTGGGTGATCTTATCTGTTCTCATGACTTCATCTACCTTCTCTGTGCATTCAACTTTTCAATATCTATAGCACTGACTTCCTCCTGGACTTTATACCAACCACCTCTGGACATCTCCACTTGCATGTCCAAGAGACACTGCAAACTCACCATGTCCCAAGTGTTACATCTCTCCATTCTTACTGCACCTTATAAAAGACCTGTTCTTACTCTTATGCTTCAAATCTCCACAAACAGCATCAACTGATCACAAAAGATACCTGATTGTCACCTCTGGTTCTTCCTTCTCCCTCACCTCCCAAAGCCAATTAGTTACCAAGTGTTGTTATTCTCCTTTCTTAATATATCTCTTATTCATTCACTTTCTCTATCCCCATCGTCACTACCTTGGTTCATGCTCCCATCATTTACCCTGATTATTACAATGAACTCCTGACTGGTCTTTCAGCCTGCAGTCTTGTTCCCATGTCTTTCCTTACTCCAATCTATTCTCTACACTGCAGCCAGAATGATTTATCCAAACCATAAATTTGGTGATGTTACTTCTTTACCTGAAATCTTTCAGTAGATTCTCCTGACTTTCAGGATAAAGTCAAATTCCTTAGCATGCTACAGAAGACACTTTGTTATCTGGCTCTTGTCTACCCCTCTAACTGGCCTCACTCCTCTCATTTTTGAGAGTGTATAATTCCCTAAGGTTGTGTACTCTCACCTTTGTGTAAGCTGCTTTCTCTGCCTGATACACCCTCCACCTTACCCCAGCACTCTGTTCCCCTCACTGTGGTCCACCTGCATATTCACTAACTGTGTATGTTTTGCTCTCACCAAACTGAATTTCTGGGGGGGGGGAATGGACTTCTTATTGATCTTTCTACCTCCAGCATTTACATGAAACAAACACTCAAAAAAGGCTGTTAAATAAATGAACTGAGATCTTAAAGCCCAGAAGGCCCGGCCCTCCCAGAGACAGATGGATTAAGCAAGACTCCAAGGATAGGATTACCCTTGCTCAGATCAATGGGGATGGTGCCACGTCTGAAAGGATTTTTCAAAGTAAAAAGCAGAAGATAGAGCCCTAGTCTTTGAAGAGCTTTCAGTACCACTGCAGAAAAAAAGGTATCTTTATGAAAGGAAACACGCTAAGGTGTACCAGCTAGCCTCTCCCTGCTATGGAAAACTCCAGAGAGAGAATCTTTCTGGCACAGCCTTAGTCAAAGGAGATTTCTGAGGGAAGCCAGGCCACAGTTAGGACAGCTTTGCCTTATAAAAGAGGATGCCTAATGACAAGCACAGATTAGAAACGGGGTTAGGTGTGGCGAGATGAATACCACCCAAGCTCCCTTCCTGAGAGAGTACAGTCTTGAGGGAAAGACAGACTGAGCAAGAAATAATTGGATAAAAATAATCCACTAGGAAGGACTAGGACCTAGAGAGATTAATATAAACTGGATGGGGTTGGAAAGGCTTAATGAGGTTTCCCTTCAGTGCTCGGGTGGAAAGAGTGTCATTATGAAAATAATTCAGACATTTAGAACAGCTGATCCCGGACTATATAAAGACGTAAAGCCTAAGGAATCAAATTTTCCAAATGAGGGCTCTGACAAGCTATTTTCTCCACTCACTGGCCTGCCAGTCTTCCCAACACATAAGGGTTTTGGACTACATCGATCACAACGGCGTGTCTGGTATTCTCCTTCATATATAGTCCACTGGCCTGTGCGAAAGAAGCATCTTATTATAAGAGATTACATCACACTCACCTGGCTGTGAATCACAGACCAACCACTCACTAGCTAGGTGAACTTGGGCCAGTTAACTCTTTTTTTATCCTCATTTTTCTGGTGTGTAAAATGGGAATAAAAAACCACCTTCCTCATCTGAAGGTTAAACAAGATAGTGCCTTAATAAAGCTGCTGGCACAATGGGTGACATATGGTAGGTGGACGATTAATGCTATTAATTTTTAAAAACAGGAAGTGGGTTCAAACTGATGTCCAAAGGCTAAAAGAGTCTGTCACTATACAGTCGATCCTTAAACAACATGGGTTTGAACTGTGCGGATCCACTTATGCGTGGATGCTTTTCAATAAATAGATTGGAAAAATTTTTGGAGATTTTTAACAATTGGAAGAAAACACACTACATAGCCTAGAAGTATTGAAAAAATTAAGAAAAAGTTAGGTATGTCATGAATGCATGAAATATATGTAGATACTAGTTTATAAAATCAACAGTAGACTATTAATTAGGTTTTTGGGGAATCAAAAACTATATGTGGATTTCTGTCTGCATGTGTGGGAGGGTCAGCACTCCAACCCCCATGTTGTTTAAGGGTCAACTACAGTTGAACCCTGTTTAATCGCTTTTGTACGAATCAAGGGTGTCTACCAGCAGAAGCAAAGTTGACTCCACTTAAAAAACCTTATTCAAGATGATTTCACCAGTTTCTCCTTGACCTTCCCAATGCAGGAAGTGGTGACTGGACGGAGGAGGTCCTCCTATGACCCTGCCAGGAAAGGCAGTGGCCCAGGCATCTCAGGGCAGGCCACTGCACTGGCCACACTGGAGGCCTAGCCCCTCCTTGGGGCCACCTCCCAAAAGGATCTATCTGGGTTTGCCGAGAGGGTCAGTCCACGCAGCCTCCCCAAGGTCAGGTCAGGGGCTGGAGAGGTGGGACTTTGGGCCTACCAACCCAATGGCTATGGACATCAGAGAGCATGGCTTTAAAGATGCAGCAGCTCTGTATGACATGAGGCGTCAGGAATACATCTCATTGCCAAAAGTCAAAGGTGCCTCCTGGGTAGACAGATTACTAAAATCATGCAAGTCTCCCCAGAAGATTTCTGGGGAGCTCTCTCGAGAAAGTCCTGGACAGCTGCAGGGGCAGCTGGGAGAGAAGGAACCACCAGCCTTCTGTGTTGGTATGCGTGTACATGTGGTGGGATAAGAGGCACTAAGTTCCTGTTTGGCCACTGTTTTGGCTAAAAGAAGCAAGGGCCTTGCTGTTTCTTTCCTAAGTTCTTAGACTAGCGAGCTGTGTTGTGAATGCAGAGGTCCTGTGGGTGAAAGGCCAAGAGCAGAGGTAACCTTAACTTCTCCCCTCTAACTGGAGCTTATACATGCTCTTCACTGATAAACGGCCTTATGAGCTTTTGCATCTCACAGTGAGTGATGGGGGTTGGTTCCTCTTGATAACTTAAGGGAGTCTATGGGAATCTGTTGAGGGAGTGAATCACCACTGGGAATGTGGCTTGTTTAAATCTGGATTTGAATATAATGTTCTCTTATTGCCACCACATTCAAAGATACGATCATTAGCAATTTATATAAGCACCCAAGTGATAATAAATATTTACTTAAAAGTAACAGTGAGCCTTTCCTCAAGGTGTTTCTGCCATAACTGCCTGATTTCGCCACTGCCTCCCTCATCAGTTTGATCTCTGATGTTCCATGACAACCCCTCACCTTACAACCCAGGCACATACAAACACCTACAGCCCCAGGATATGACAGAGGGGTTAAAGAAGTGAGCCCTGGAGCCAAACTGCTCTACCCCTTACAAACTGTGTGATTCCTAGACAAATGACCCCTCTGTACCTCAGTTTCTGTATCTATAAATGGGGATTGTGGTATCAAGGCATTCTTATGAAAATAAGTGAACTAAAAATGTAAGCCACCAGAATGGTGTCTGACCTTTAGTAAATAATGGTTATTATTATCAGAAGGTCCTTCCACTTGGAGGCCTAATAAACTTCTACTTCTTCCAGATGCCGTTTGAGTGCCATCTGCTATGTGAAGCCCACCCAGACTCCCCTGGGCAGAGCTAACACCCCTTCATCAGTCCCACTCCTGTATTTTATATGTACTTTCATATGACCTTTATTGCATTTAACTTCAATCATGTTCAATTTTGTGATTCAAATAAGGCCTCCAGGTCTGAGGTAATCTGAAAAGAGAATGATCACTATTTGAAGGAGTCTTGCTTTTACGTAGAGTGGCTCATTAACCCATTTGTCCCTAATGAACTTGAACAGAACTGACGAAGGAATATTTTGGGGGCGTAGTACTTCCTGTGCAAGGCCTGCCTATTCCAGATTTGTCAACATCCTGCCTTCCAACTCCCACCGTGAGCTGGGCTGCCCAGACAATGAGGCATGATCCCGGCCTTCCCCTCACCCTGGAGGCCCCCACTACACTGGGTGTCTTTCAGTTCCACAAAAGGCTTCAGGGCCTTTCAGACAGTGACTCCTTCTCCCTCTGGCATTTTCCAGTCCTCCCCTTTCCCTTTTGCTCAGCCATTCTTTTTTTTTTAATTATTATTATTGAAATGCAGTTGATATACAATCTTATATTAGTTTCAAGTATACAACACAGTGGTTCAGCAGTAACCCACATTATTAAATCCTCACCCCCACTAGTGCAGTTACTATGTCAACATAGGAAGATGTTACAGAATCATTGGCTACATTCTCCATGTACTACCATCCCCATGACCAACTTATGATTGAGATTTTTTGTGTCCTTTTATGCCCCTCACCCCCCTCACCCACCTACCCCAACCCCTCCCCAATGGTAACCACCAGTCACTTCTCAGTTGTCTGTAAGTTTATTGCTGTTTTGTTCATTTTTTGTTTTGTTTTTATATTCCACAAATAAGTGAAATCATATGGTATTTGTCTTTCTCCTCCTGGCTAATTTCACTTAGCATAATACCCTCTAGGTCCATCCATACTGTCACAAATGGCAGGATTTCTTTCTTTTTTAGGGTTGAATAATATTCCATTGTGTATATATACCACTTCTTCTTTATCTATTCATCTACTGATGGACACTTAGGTTGCTTCCATATCTTGGCTATTGTAAATAATGTGGTGATAAACATAAGGGTGCATGCATCTTTTTGAATCAGAGATTTTGTTTTCTTGGGTAGATTCCTAGAAGTAGAATTACTGGGTCATATGGTATTTCTATAGTTAACTTTCTGAGGAACCTCTGTACTGCTTTCCACAGTGGCTGCACCCGTGTACATTCCCACCAACACTGCATGAGGGCTCCCTTTTTTCCACGTCCTCACCAACACTTGTTGTTTCTTGTGTTTGGTTAGTGGCTGTTCTGACTGATGTGAGGTGATATCTCATTGCGGTTTTGATTTGCATTTCCCTGGTGATTAACTATGTGGAGCATCTTTCCATGTGTCTTTTGGGCGTCTGTATGTCTTACTTAGCCATTCTTCAGTCACTCCTCCTTCTGGCTTCCTCCTTATCTCCCCAAGATGGGGGATGGGTTAAATTAGCCTCCTAGGAAATAGCTCATACTTTCCTATCACACCACTTACTACATTTCATTGTAATTATTTCTATGGATTTTCTGCTAAATTGTAGGTTTCATAAGCCAGGGATATGCCTGTAAAACTAACCCTAGGCACAGTCCCTGACTCACAGTTGATGTTTAATAACTGTTGTTAAGAGAAAAATAATGAACAAATGAATAAAAAACAGGCATGAATTTTGGTGGCAGGCACCTGTTACCACATTCCCCTGCCTTGTTATATTCTCAAAGGATTCTGTGCACCAGGGGGCTGGAAAAAAAAAGCCTCCTCTCAGGGATAGGAAGAAAATTGATCAGGATAGCTGTACCTTGAAATGTTTAAAATTTCAAACTAGAGACTTTCAATATGAGTTTTCTCCCACTCCCTTCAAAAATCTAGCCCTGCTCAATTCAACATATTTTGGAAGAAAAAAAAAAATGGAGAGAGAGAAAATTCTTTTGTGCCAAAATGTTAAGTAAGGTTTTCTTTAAGTCTGTGTTGTCTCACACAAAAGCCACTAGCCACATGGGCCAGCGAGCACTTGAAGTGGGGCCAGTCCAAATCGAGATGTAGTACAAATATAAAAATACACCCTAGATCTTGAAAGTTTTTGAAAAAAAGGTCTATAAACTACTGGTTATATTGATGACAAGTTAAAATAATACTTTTGATATATTGAGGTATGAAATTTAATTTCGCCTGTTTCTTTTCACTGTTTTAAATATGGCTACTAGATAATTTAAAATTGCGTTTGTGGGCATGGAGAGGTCAATTTGCAGCTGGGTCAGGTGGCTACCTCCTTTCTGCTCAGATCTGCTTTTGTAGTCCTTTCCTGGGCTACTAAATGCCCTTGAACCATGGCATTTTCTCCATTGCCATTAGTATGACCTCTGGGGCTGGGACTTCAGTGTGGTAACAGGCCCGCCCCCGTGTCCTGACCTCGGGCCCTGTTTGCCTGGTTACTTGCCACAGCTCTCAGTTTCTGTCTCTGGCCCCAGCCTGTGACCTGACCATACTGCTATGCAGTTCCCTTTGGCCCATGGCTTGGTTTTGGTTTTCTCTGTGTTTGTTGCATATGGGAGTTGGCAAAAAGAAATGAGCTCTGTCCTTCAGGCAGATATTTTGAAATCATCTATCAGAAAATATTGATTGATGAGAAGGACACCACAAAATGCCTCAAGTTGTTCATTGTAATAAACAACTTGTCAGTGTGTGCAGTTTTCTCCTCTATTCCCTTGAATTAAGGGAAGATGAATTCTCCCATAAAGGAACCATTTGGGTAGAGGGTTGGATAAATCAGTTGGCCCCACAATTGTCCTGAGTCTTCAGCTGTGCTTTTCTTGGCCATGTCCAGCTACTTCTCTCACCACAGGAAGGTTAGCTCAGGTCTCTGGCTTGAATTTTCTTCTATGTAAAGTGAGGCTTTCTCAGTATGCCAACTTTAAAAGACCCTAAGACTTCTCCCTTTTCTGTCAGTATCTACAGTTGCTGCCTTCATCTTTAAAAACATTTATATCTATCTATCTATATGATATGAATATATGATGATGATATATATGATATGAATATATGATGATAAATACATATGAAACATATATGTAATATATAACTTTACAGCCATTACAAAGAAAAATACGCCTCCCTTGACTCACTCTGTCCAGTCAGGGTCTACCTGTCATTTTAATTTCACAGCATTCTTGGATTGCCTGTGCTTATTGCCTTCCTATTTTTTGTCTCCTTTCTTCTCTGCCATCGATCATCTGCTCTGGTACTATAGTGACCCTCTGGACATCACTTCAATAATGACCAGTTAGTTGGCAAATGCAGTGGTCCCTGTCGTTCCCCACTCTTCCTGGTTTCACCACCACGATGTTAGATTCTTAGCACCCCTTTCTTTTGGTTATTTTCTCCTCTTTAGCTCCTATGACCAGAAAACCAACCAGAGCCTATAAATTTACTGGCCCTGAACAACCCCTGCCCTGACAATCTCCTCTCCCTCTAGTCACTTTTACTCCCTCCCATCAGCCACCGGGCCTCACCCCTCCCCCACTGGTGACATTCCTTCTCACTTGCCTGTGGTTGCTTCAGGGCCAGCACCTGCAGCCACCCCACATTGGACTCCTCCCCTCCAGCTCAGAGCAGAAGTGGCTCCTGGCTAAAGCCAGGCCCTCCACCTTTGTTCAGAGCCCTCCCCTCCTGGTCTGGGCTATTTTAGGGAAAGAACAGATAATCATGTTGTGTCTTTAGGCTCTCTTGCTCCACTCCCTTTTTCAGCATTTAAGAGCCCTTCCAACTTAAAACGAATAAAAATCTTCCTTGCTCTCACTTTTCTTTGCAGAGACTGCCATCTCACTCCTTCTCCATTTTAGCCAAAGTTCTTGAAATCGAGCCCATGCTCTCCACTTCCTCCTCTTGCTCTCCATCTGGTTTCTGACTTAAGGGTCAGCAAGTGCTCCTCCACCATGAATTCTAAGTGATTGGTAGGGATGTAATGATCGGGGTGGCACTAATACTGTCTCTGTAAAACACCTGCAGAGTGAGATGGATTTAGAAAATTAGCCTAGGTCACCTGACAGGGGCTTGAATCCAGACAGCTGGGCTCAGAGTCTGTGCTTTTGAGCACCGTGCCCCACTGTACCCCACTCCTCAAACTGGGTGGTGTCTGTTCTAAGCACTCAGCACAATGCCTTCATACAGTGGAAGAACTATACAGAAATTTTACTGAAATATGTCTGAATGAATGAACACATGCTAACATCAGAGTTCAGGTTCCTAATCACTCTTAGAATCACCCACTAATTAAAGGGTTCTTGAAAAGTGCATGAGCTGGGGTTTATGTCTATTTTTCTGAAAGAAAGCATAGTTTTCATGAGTTTTTCATAGGAGTCTCTGTGTCCAGAAAACCCCCCCCACAAAACTTCTCTATTCATTCATTTTTCTGTCTTTAGTTTCACTTTCCCTAGCCCCCTCCCCCTTACATCCTGTACATCACCTTAGATGACTAAATTGTCAATGTTTTGTTTTAATTGTCACTGGTAAAAACATAAGAACAAATAACCTCCCTCCACTTAAAAAGCCTCTCCAGCTGGCTGCGTGAAAGATAAATATCAAATACTTTGGCCCAACGGCCAAGACTTCCAGTAATCAAGCCCCAGCACATTTTACCAGTACTAGCTCCCATTTTTCTCTTGCCTGAATCTTCTGTTCCAGTCAGACCGAAGTCTTTTTGTAATTTCTCAACTCCTGTTCTCACCCACCCTCTCACAGTTCATTCAGTAATAACAAATTACACTTCTGATCTAAGCCAGGCACTGTGACTGGGGCTGAAAATACAGAGATGAACACAACATAGTCCCCACTCTTGGGAAACTATTGATCTAATCTGGGAGAGAGATGTGAAAATAAAATTCCAAAAACTATGCATGGGACTTACCTCTGTGTGGGAGGCACAGTGGAGCTGATAGTAAAGGAGACTTTCTTTAAGTGAAACATGGCTGTTCCTTACGGGTTTCCATTACAACAAGCACACTTTAATTTTGTAACCAGGGAAAAAGTTATATCAGATGAAGATTATGATTAATTCAATTCTGAGGATATGAGTTCCAAGGGGAAAAACTGTAACTGTCAAAGAATTAGTAAAATTAGTGAAGGACAATCAACCGATAGAAAAATGGGCAAAAGCCATGAATAGCCATTTCCCAGAAGATGACACATTTGTGGTCAATAAGTATATGAAGACGTGTTCAACCTCATTAATCATAAAGAAGTACAAATTGAGGCCACAATGAGATTCATTAGATACCTATTTGAGTGCTGACAATACCAAGTGTTGGAGAGGATGTGGATCAATAGAATCTTCTATACAATGTTGAAATTATAAATAGGTGAAAACCATTTTGGTAAACAGTTTGATATTATCTTGTAAAGTCAAAAGTTCACCTTGACCCAGCAATTCTACTCCTGTATAAATATACAAGAGAAGTTCCTGCACTTTTGCACAGTAGGTTTTACATGAATATTCTTAGTAGCACTTTTGTAATAGCAAAAACTTGCAACAGTCCAAACAGTCATTATCAGGAATTGGTTGTATTAGTTTGAGTTCCCCAAAAGTGGAGACTGGTACAATGATTTGGGGGAATGTTGTTTTTTTGGGATATGCTCTCAGGCAGCAGATGTGAAGGAGAGGGGACTAATGAGGCAGAGTAGGAGGAAAAGCCAAGAGGTAGCATGATCCCACGGAGACCTCTGAGAAGTGTACCAAATGCCTCCCACATTGTCCTTCTGAAGGATGTGAGGCTGGGGCATTTATGCCTTGGCTCTCACGCCCCATTGGTTGAGAGGTAACTCTCTTTACTTTCAGGCTGTGCCTGGGAGAGGGCTGAGAGGCTCTTATGGCTTTCAAGAAGGCCCTGACGCAGAAATTTGAGAGGCCTGAGGCCTAGCCCTTGCCGTGGGCACTGCCAGTAACTGTGAGCTTCCGTGAAACTGGCCACCACATGCTTGGGTAAAGCCAGTGGTGGGCCAAGGGGAAGAAAACAGGGCACCGAGAGCCTCTGCTGCAAGGGACAAACTAATATTCACATATTCACATGCTGGAATGGTCTGCAGAAGCCACTCAAGACTCAGTTACACGCACCAAGCCTAAGATCTTAGCAATGTAACATGAAAAGTAAAAGAGAAGTCCCAGGATATTATATAGGGAATGATGTTTTTAACAGTTTTTAAAAAAAAACAACTAAAATTAACAGTTTACGTTTGGGGAATATGTATGCATGTTTACATACACGCACACAAATATATACTTATGTGTGTATGTAAATACATAGACATACAGACATTTGAAAATTAAGAGAAACTGTGGGTGTACTTGAATTCCAACAACAAAGACTGCAAAGGATTATTAAAAGAACATATAAAGATATCCTGAAAATAGGTAAAGACAAATAACCAATAGAACAATGGTTAAAATATATAATAGATATTTCACAAAAGAGTAAATATATATAGCCAATAAATATATGTAAACACATTCAACCTCAACTTTTTTAAAAAAGCAAGACTTTCTAACTTTAAATTTTATAAAGCTAGGCTAATTTATTTTATTTTATCAAATCTACATCAAAGTGGTTCAACAGTCCCCCTTCTCCTCCCTTCCACCCTTTATCCTCCCCCTTTGTAACCACTAGCCCCTTCTCAGTGTCTATGAGTCTAATGCTATTTTATTCCTCCTGCTTTGCTTTGTTTTCATATTCCACAAATAAGTGAAATCATATGGTATTTGTCTTTCTCTACCTGGCTTATTTCACAGAGCATAATACCCTCTAGATCCACCCATGTTGTTGCAAATGGCAGGATTTATTTTCTTTTTATGGCTGAATAATATTCCATTGTATAGATGTACCACATCTTCTTTATCCGTTCATTTATTGATGAACACTTAGGTTGCTCCCATATCTTGGCTATTGCAAACAGTGTGGTGATAAATGTAGGGGTGTATATGTCTTTTCAAATCAGGGACTTTGTTTTCTTTGGGTAAGCTAGGCCAATTTTTGAATTAATTTTTGATATTGATAAAATATTTGTTTTTTAGAGAACAATGTTTTTAAGAGCAAGACAATGATAAACACAAGATCAAGCATGGGGTGGGCAGTATGTATAAGTTGCCAATTCTAGTTTTAGGATGAATGATGAATAACAAAAGAGAGTCACACATGAACCAATGAATATTGGGTGCTGACCATGGCTTACTTTTAATTCAATGCTGTATACCTGAAGTTCAAGAAATAAGATGATATATTATGACAATACATTCAGAGGTACCTGTAAGACACACTGATATCACAAAGGAGGGAGCTGGAGGGTACTCCCTCATACCGCGGAAGGTCAGGGAAGGTTGGCCAAAGAGGTGACAGTTAATGGACTTAGAAAAATAAGATGACTGACAAATTTGGGAGGAGGTGGAGGGGGTAGGAAGGCATTCCAAGTGGAAAGAACAAGGACAAAGGTACAGAAATGAGAGACACTGTGTTATAATTAATAGACTACAGACAATTAGTGTTGGTAGAAAAGGAAATGAGAGAGGTAGAGGCAAGTGTTGGACCCAGAAGATAAGACAAGGTCCAGGATGAGCAGGTTGAACATTATTCCACAGTATCAGCAAATTAGAGCTTTGGAGGGTCTTGAGCCGAACACTGCCATGATTCATTTCAGAAAAAAACCTTGCAGCAGAGTGGAGGGCCAATTGGAGGGCGCTGGAGATCAATTAGGATATTATGATCTTAGTCCAGGGAAGAGATACTGAAGGCCTAATCTACTCTGGAGCTCTGGTGTGTGCGGGCACACATGGACTTGATCAAGAGATTTTTAAGTAGAATGGGCAAGCTGTTATTTTCCCACTCACCTTGCTTTTCTTTATAACACTCATCACCCTTGACTTACTTTTCTCTTGTCTGTCTCCCTCCACCAGGATGTAAGCTCTAGGAGAGCAAGGATGTTAATTTTATTCCCTCCCTGACAGTTCCTGGTACGATAGGTACTAAACAGTTGCTAGGTGAAGGAAGGAGAAGTGTAGGGTAACAGCCAGTAGGGGAAGAATTTCTGATGCTTCAGTCTAATTTAGCTCCTGCATTTCCTATTAATCTCTTCCCGAGCTCAGACTCCAGCTTGGTATTTGACCAAACAATGAACCGCTCCTGTTTCTGGATCTCTTCCTTGGCTCGGCCTGAGTTAACAACTTTTCTTGCCCCCTATACCTATCCTACCTTCTTTCCAGCTACCTGCATGTTTTATCTCTAGAAACCCTGGCTCTCCAAGTTCCTTAAGGTCCTCGGCCATAGGCTTACACAGTTCTCACATTGTTATGGGATCACCTATTTGCTAGATAGTCTGCCTTTGTCCCTGCAGATCCACTTTCCACCCTTCTCCAAGGGCTGACTTTGAAGGACAGGGTCATCTGGGCTCATTTGCCCTTAGGCTTCCTCTTGGGTTCAGCCAGTGGGATGTACCACAGGAGATCTGAAGGCAAGAGAGAGGGGAGACAGGTAGGGGTTATCCCTCTAAGTTCCTGCTGGCCCTCCTCCAGCTATTGCTCTCACTGAGAGCTGGTTCCATCATTTTGCCCCTTCAGGCAGGTGGTTGATAATGGCTACTCCACAGATGCTAGCCCTGGGGAGCTTTGCTATCCTTGTTGGTCTTCCTCACCCCTGCCCACATCTTGGCACACTGTCCCTTCACTAACTCTCTTCAGTTACACATTACAAGCCTGGCCACCTGTTTCCTGCTGGTCTTGGCTGATACAAAAGCAGAACCACAGAATTGTATCTTTTTGAAACAAACTGAGATATGATTCACAAAACTCACCCTTTTGAAGTACACAGTTCAGTGGTTCTCAAAACAGTTGAGCAAATTGTATCTTTTTTCACTATGTAATCAAATGTTTTCCAAGTGATGAGTTATACAATGTTGCATACCGTAAGTTATTTAATCATTCATATGTGTCAAACCTTCATTATCACAAATATGGCTATAGTAAATATTGCTGTCCATGTGGCCAGTCTCCTTTGGGGAGGATTATTTCTCAAGGAAAAGTTTCTAGGACTAGTATTGATGAGTCAAAAGGAGTCACACTATGAAGGCTCTTCAGAAGTACTGTCGCATTGCTTTTTAAAAAAATTGTATCAATTCACATTTGCCAGGGCTTTCTTTGAAGGCACCAATTGCATCATCTCATTAGCATCAGAAAGCATATTAGATATATTTTGCTAATGTAGTAAGAAATACTGCCATTTGAACTTCTTTGATAGCCATCCTAACCCTTGGCCATTTAGAGCCATTTGTAGCTAAATGGGAAAGGAGGAACAGTGATTTTGAGGGGATGGGGCAAGAGAAGTTGAAGTAATTAGCTCTCTTCCTCCTTCGCCAAGCAGCCTCTCCGTCCTTTACATATCAGTTTCTTCCTCTTCAGTGAGCTGTGCTTCTTCAGGGCCTAGCACTGTGCTGAATATCAACAACCACTTATAAAATGGATAAATGGTAGAAGAAGAATATTAAGATACATGCGTGCAGAGCTGGTCATACAAGTCTATGAACATTAATGGCTCTCCTTTTAATGGACTTTATGAAATCAACACTTTCCATTCCTTCCAAATAAACATATGACTACTATCCATGGTCTGCTGAATACTCTGGACTAATGAGCTAATCTCTCGAATACCTACACGATTCCTCCTAGCAGCTGAGTTAGATGTGTAACAAGAGTCTTTATGTTTTGTTCCAAATCTGCTTATGACAGCTGTATGCCAGAGTATAATTAATTTAATTAAAGTCACATAAACTGGGAAATATAAGCATGAAACGAGAGTTGTTCCTATGAAATGTCAGTTGAATGCTTTGGAAATATCACCTAAAGACCAGTTGAAAATTACTGTCCAACCAGATGTGAGTGAGACAATTACAAATGATTTTTTTTATTTTTTAAAGAGAAGGAGCCTTTACTTATATTGCTTTGCAAGAAGTTTTAAGTCCTCAGTCAACCCTAAAGAAACAAGTTGGAAAGCACAGAAAATACACTGTGGATATGATTTATGCAAGAACAACAGCTCAATAACTCTAATCTGTACTTTTGCACAAAGAAAAGTTTTGGCCTCACACTGAAAAAAGTGTAAGTGGGTGTTCTTATGGGTTTTAAGTGAAAAATGAAATGTGAAGGTGTATATATCTGCCATTTTATTTATACCAAATATGTATTTCAAATAAAATATTTAAATTTAATATACTAAATATATTAAAGTTTTAATATGGTTTCTAATTAACTGACCAACTATCAGGTGAAATCTAATTTGTCTGGGTAGGGATAAATACTTACTTATTCCTTGTTTTGTTTTCATATGAGGGCAGGCAGGGTTCCTTCCAGAAGGAATGACTTACCTAATTGGTGAATTGAGATCTGCCTGCCCTTTGAGAGACTGCAATCTTCTCTAATCAGAAATGGTTAAAGTTGCTAGGCTTCTACAAGGGGAGGGTTGGAGTTTCGGGGGAGAAAATTTTAATTCAGGGAGTATTAAAAAGCCTATCAGTCTTATTCCAAACCACATTCTTCTGTTCAGCTTTATTGGTAATAAACTTGAGATTTTCATCTTCTCATTGGTTGCAAACTTATAAGGGATGGAACTTATTGTTCCTATAATACTCCGACAGAGTTGGATAAGATGGCTTCTATGTACTATCACAGTCAGGATACATTACTTTCCCTTTTAGTCCATTACGCTGTTCATTCGCATGAAAAGTTGTCTTTGGTTTTCAGGGAGTAGTCTAACTTTGTTTGAACTTCGGTCTGTATCTCAAGCTAGACAAAGAAAACATTTATGGGTCCTGAGTAATACTGATATCAGGAAATATTTATTGAGAAAGAGGAGCCCAAACACACTCCTGCCAATCCTCCTATTCCCTCCTCCACTGCATCCTGAGAGAGTCTTGTCTGTTTTGCTGATTTCTGGGACATGTAAACATGGTAAACTTAAGGTCACAGTCTTGTATGGTCATTAACCGAGAACGGCAAACATAGCAGAGAATAGTCTAGCCTCTTTTCAGTGTCTTTTGAGACATTTTGTAACCCTATCGAGGGTCCTAAAATCAGTGCAGTAGGTCCCAACCAGTGTTTAAAAAGAAAAGCAATAAAGTTGAATATATCAGCAAACACTGCATAAAGGGTAATATTTCATGAAACTTGTCTTAGAGGTATTTGTACTTGTGCACACACACATGTATATTCCAGGTTGAGATGTGGAATACTTCTTGTGGAGATAGTCAAAAAGGTTTGCAAAGAGTACTATTCAGGCATAAAAAGAGGAGGAAATCCTGTCATTTTTGACAACATGGATGGATCTTGAAGGCTTTATGCTAAGTGAATAAGTCAGAGAAAGACAAATATTGCATGATCTCACTTACACCTAAATCTAAAAATATCTAAATCAAAAAAAGCTGAACGTTGCAAAAAAGAGTTTGTAAAGCACTGGTTTAAGGTGCCCATTTTTTTCTTCCTTTCATTTCCCCTCTTTGCTAATTGTCTATCTCTGAAACTCGGCTGCCTTGTGAATAAAAACTGTAGTAATTAACATCCAGAGGCAAGGGCCAATTCCCGCTCTGTAAACGGCTGGAATGCAAAATCTGTTGCCCCAACTCCACTGCAGAGTCAATCAAACATCCAGATAGCATTAACATAAAAGGAATGAGATCTAGAACCTCATTAAATGAGAAGTTTCAGGAAATTTTACTTTTAAGATTTATCACCCACACAGGGAATGCACTGGTTCTTCCCAGCCTGCAGATTACAGAGGGTTCAGCTTGGCATTCAGGACCATAACTCTACCTTACCTTTCCAGACTGATTCTCTTACTTTTCACCCACATAAATCTGGTGCTCCAACCAAAGTGACCTCTGGGTTTTCCCTGAACACTCCATCCATTTCTTATTCTGTGTTTTCGATTGCACTGTTCTTTCTGTTGAGGGAAGCCTGCTCAACTAGCTCATCTGTTTGCCAAAGTCCCATCCACCCTTCAAAGATCCACTTCTAATTTCCTTTCCTGATATCTCTTTTGAACTTCTTTTTAAAAAATACCTTTCTTTAAAATACTTTAAAATACCCCTTTCCTGATTTCAAGAGAAATATTAATGTACTGTAAAAAAATAGAGGTCACAAGAAAATAAAAATCCCACTTTTTGTCTATGCATGACACATATTTATATTTACATATTACAAGCTAGTACTGTGTCATCTTACGATGTGCTTTTTAATTACAAGTAGTTCCCATGCCATTCATCTTTTTCTTCAACATGACTTTTAATGGTTACAAATTAACTATAATTTATTTAACAAGCATATGACATTGGGCATTTTTCACATATGGTGCTCTACTTTGGGGAATTATAAATGGTGTGCTATCCAGGGTATAGTGACAAATTTCCTAAAAGAGCACAATAGAGTATTTTTTGGAGAGGAAATTGGATGATTAGGAGAAATATTAGTTTTCCCATGAATCTTTGGAAATATTGGCAGGTATGTTGGGTTTCCCATTTTAAGTGGAATAGGGGTTTAAGCCAATTGCACATAAGTTTTAAAGGACCCAGCAGGCCTGCAGATGACTTTGGGGGTCATCCAGACAGCTGATCCATGGAAACATGCAGAGCTCAGTATATATATGCCTCCCCATCTCAAAATATTTCTATATCCATCCTTTCAATCTTGTAGGAGGATGTGTGCCTTTTCCCCTATTTCTTCCTTCCCCACCCCTATGCCTGTTCCTTTTCTGAGATTTGGCACCATTAATGATCTAATCTCTTACCTCTTGTTCTCCCTTCTCAGCTCCTTTGAGAGCTCGTCCTCAGACTGGGGGAAAAAAAAAATCATACTCTTCCTACGCCTTGGGCTGCAGGCCTACTTTTCTCTTCCTCGCCCAACAGGGCAAGAATCACCACGTTTACTGCCTTCATGGTTTCACACCACACATTCCATACTCAGGCGCTGGACTCAGCTCAGCGCCTAGCGCACAGCAGGCCCTGGCTGGTAGTTCTACCCCTTTGCAAATTGGCATCTCTTTCCTGGTTCTTCAGAAGTAATTTCACCATGGTTAGCAAGGGGTGCTCACTGCCAGACCCCAGGGCTGCTGCCTCTGTGCCCTGCACCCTGACCTAGCTGCCACCTAATGCCGTCTGCTTCCAGGTACGCCGTGTTCTTGGAAGGTCCTGCCGGTCACGCTGCTGGCCTTCTGCCCGCCTCTGCGAGTTCTCACCTGCCGTCCTAGCT
>JAVSCE010003832.1:0-15512 GCA_032199065.1 Smutsia gigantea
TGCTGGATATTCTGAATATAAAATTATAAAGATAATCTGAGGTCCTAGATGATGTTACCTGCATACCTCCAGAGAGGATTTCCTTTTGCTTTTGCTAGACCCTTGGGCTGGGCAGATTATCTGAAATCCAGCCTAGGTGAACTGATTGAAAGCTAGTTTCAGTCTTTGTGAAGGCTGGTTCACTTCTGATGCACCCTTAAGCCTGGGGGGGGGTGGGGGTCACCCCTCAGTTGCCCCAACCAAAATCCTGGGGTGTTCACGAAGCCCCCTCCTCCTTGGCAGGCCCTGAACTCAAATAGTTGTTTTCCCACCCTTGTGCCACTGCTGAAACCTCTCCTTGGTTTCTCAGCCTCTCGGGTGGCACTTAGAATTTGGCAAATGCCTCAGTGGAACCAGGAAAACTGAAAGCTGCCTTTTCTGTAATCCTCTTCCCTCCTGGATTTGGGCTCAAGTCCTGGCTGCCTGGGTAGCTCTCTGATACTTTCAACAGAATTTTGTTTTGTTTGTTTTGTTGTTTTGCTTTGCTTTTTAACCAGTTTTTCTAGTTATTCTTGAGGTGGGGGTTGATCTGACACTAGCTAGTCTACCATATTGGGAACAAGAGTCTCTGTTTTATTTTAACACTCATTTAGGCTTAAAAAAATCATTCTGCTTTCCTATGCTTCATTAATTTAAAGGAGGTCTCACTGGGATGGTTGGGGGAAGCAGGAATCCACGTTTTCCCCACCAGCCTAGCATAGGATTCCTCAGGAGGCAGGAGGTGGAGGGGGGTGTCCAGACATGGATCCAGGTGGCATGTTGTCAGAGACGAAGGGACAAGGTCCGAGAAGGTGTGATGTCTGGAGATTTCCTCAGCCGCTGAATTCTGAAGGTGCTTCTCCTCAGCAAGTCCAGCTGGATTGATGATGACTTTTCCTCCAAATAATACAGTTTAGAAATAAAGTAAGAGAGCCATCTCCTGGTAATATGGTGCTGTTAGAGATGTGTCCAGATTCGCAAACTGTGTGGAACCCAGTAAGCCCAGGGATGTCAGCGTTTGAGAAGGTAGGCAAAGTGAGGGGATCCCTGACCCTGCCTTCACCTGACCTTCCGGAAGTGCAGATCCCATGTTATCCACTCTGCACACTGGGTTTCTGAGAAAGGATCCTCCATGTGGGACCTGAGAAACTGTTCCACCATCAAACGAGTTTGAAAACCACTCAAAAGAGTTCAACAACTTCATCTTATGGATAAACTAAGTCCCCAGGTGATAAAGTGACTTTCCCAGGGCTGTCCAAATGATTCCTGGCGATGCCGGGATAAAACCCAGCTGTCTGACCCCAGTTCATGTACTTCCCGCCAACCCGTACTCTGTCACATGGGTTCAGTTTCCCAAAAATTCTTTGCTTGAGAAAAATGTTTCTTTTACAGGGCATCATTCTTTTATTGTAGATCTTTCTGGGTTTTTCTCACACACTCCCTCCAGAGGACATGAAGTGAACGCAGCTGCTGTCATTTTACTGATGGGCAGGAGAAGACAGTGAGGCTCTGCCACATGGAGACCTGGAGACTGCAGCTGACCCAGCTCTCCTGACGCACTGCGTGACCGTGACAAGTCACCCCACCTCAGTCTCCATGGTCTCAGTTTTCTCCTCTGTAAAATGGGAGAGACAGAAGGCTGGGGGTCTTGGCACCTTGCCATGAGAGGTCCTTCAGAGAATCCCCCTGCACACCTGAGGGACCCCAACATGGCCACGTGTCACTGGGAAGCCAATGACATCAACAAATCCAGCTTATTGGTCCATTCCAAGAGAGGCGCTACGTCTCTGCCTCAAGGGAGAATATATAACATCAGTGTTATGGGCTCAACTGGGTCCCCCCCAAATTCATATATTGAAGTCTAACTCCCAGGACCTCAGAATGTGAGTGAATTCAGAGATGGGGCCTTTAAAGAGGTCGATTCAGGTAATGAGATCCATAGAGTGGATCCTAATCCCATAGGGCTGGTGCCCTTATAGCAAGAGGACAGCTATCTACCAGCCAAAGAGAGAAGCCTCAGGAGAAACCAAAACTGCCGACACCTGGATCTTGAACTTTCCACCTCCAGAGCTGTGAGATAATAAATGTAGGTTGTTTAAGCCCCCAATCCATGGTACTTTGTTATGAGTGCTCGAGCAGACTAATACCAGCAGCCAATTTCCTGCTTAATGACCCCCGTCTTTTCTTTAGGAATCTTTCATGTTTGCTCTTTTGACATGTCTCTGTCAATGAATTAGAGAGAAACTCATCCCTTAGAGTGAGTACATTGAATAAAGTTATGATGAGAGTCAGACCTACAATTTCTGCCCTGGGGTAAAAGGTCATGGCAAGTCACATGCATCCTTTTGTTGGAAGAGGCACTGGCTGTCCTGCAAGGACTGGGCTGCGATGTGCCAGCAAATGCTCTGTGCCTGCCCTCATCACTGAGGGATCAGTGCCAACTCTGGGGCTCAGGGTTGCTTAGATCATTGAGGAACCCCACTCCTGGCAGAGGGCTGGAGACATGCAGTATGACCTGGGTAGAACTTGGCATTGCGTTTAGCAGGAAAAAATGGAACATGAACCCCACGGCTAGTCATGACCCATTGGTGTCCTATGATTCCCATCTCATTGGAGGAAAATGAACCCAAATACTGTCTGGCATAGGAAGGTGAAGTTGTCCACATCTGTCAGACCCTAGAATACACTTGACTTGGGTTTACTGACTCAGAGCTAGATGGATGGATACTTCATTAATTGAGGAAAGAACAAAACAATGGCTCCCAATACACAGGTATGTGTAAGAAACTACAAATAAAATCCCCTGCTTAGCCAAGAAAGCATTTGTCCATCTAAATTAACAAGCAGGGGCCATGCAACAACTGGCACGTCTGGACCGCTGTCCCCCATCAGCACACGGAAGTCATACATTCTCCTAAGTTCTAAGGCCGGGGAACAAGCAAGAGCTTTGGAGACAAGCCTGGGTTCCGCTCCTGGCTCTTTCACCAACCCCTGTGTGACTCAGTCTCTCCCATCCTCAGCTTCCTGACCTGCAGAATAGGGATACTAATGCGTTTCTCATGGGTGTGAGGAATAAAGGAAATTTATTTATTTTAATTGTAATAAAATATAGAATAATAAATATAACTTTATTTATAATAAATGAAATTTGCATGCTCAGAATGCAAAATAACAGGTAGCCTGTTATTTTCTGGTATTACAGCCAACACCTTCCGCTTGTCCCCCGCTGAACCCACAATGGAGTTCTATACACCCAAAGGCACTCACCTGGCACTGCTGGCTAGTTGAAAATCTGATGAGGTCTGTTTAGTTTGAAAGGACCTCAAAGGAATGGAGAGTCTAGTTGTCCTTGTCAAAGAAAGACCAGAAGGCAGGTTTCAGACAAGATGTCCAAATGCCTGAGGCCCCCTCCAGTGACAAAGCCCAGTAATGATGAGGTGTATGGAGAGCCCCTTAAGACACCAAAGCCACACTGGTGACTCTGCTTTGGAAGCGAAAGCCCACTGGCAAATAAACCTGAAGGAGGGTCTGCGGTCAGCGAGTGAGGTTCAGTGATACCACGTTCGAGAGCACCCACAGTCTCAAGTCCTTAATTTAACAGGAAGGGAGGGCCAGGACAAGGAGAGAGGCTCCTCTCTTAAAGCAGAACTCATCTCTCCTCTATGCTAATTAAGCCACACATAGTCTGTTTTTTTGTGTGTTGCTGGTCTTTACATCATAGCCCAAGGTGAGGGCTGCTGAGAGCCTAATATCCCATAATTAGTCTCCCACTGTTGTTAGGACTAAAACCAGACAGATCCCAACACACCTCAATATGAGCCCCAAGAGATGGCTGCTTGCATGACATGATCTGAGAAAACCCCATAGGCAGCCCTACCCTCAAATCTCTCTTCCACATTTGGGTTAGGTACAGTCCCCAAAAGACGTAAGTTAGAATGTACACAGATCGTCAGAGATCACTGACCAGCACCTTCATCCTGTCAGCCCACCTTCATCAGAAGTGCTCTACTAGGAGGACAGGACCGAGACACTGCCTCATAACGTCAGAAAATAGGGCCTTGCCCGGGGTCACCAGGTCTTGGAGGGATCCTGAATGATGATGTCCTAGTCTCTCCAGACAGCCCTGGATTCAAACCCAGCTCTTGCACTCACTTACTAGCTCTGTGATATTGAGAAAATAACTTCTCCAAGTAACAACATCCATAAATCATGGATTTTCTACTTGGTGGGGATGTGAGGATTAAAGAAGCCCACATAGGGGGAGAACTAAAACAGTGCCTGGCACATAACAGATGCTCAATAACCTTTCCTTTCCTTTCCTTCGGGGTGGTACTATAAGACTTCCCCTTTCTCATACTCTGATCTGTTTAACATGGTTTCTTTCCCCACATCGCCCAATCTTGTCTTTGCTCTTCTTTCAATGACAGTTCAGGCAATACCTGAAGGCCATTTCACCTGTACCAGGTGGGGCTGGACACCACCTTGCCAATGTCCCTGTGCCATGCACTAGGAGCTCTAACGACGGCAGATGTAGTGACTTCTGTGTCTTCTCACTCCCGAGGACTATCTCGAAGGGCAGGTAGGAGGGCTTTTAACTTTTTGGTTGTGTTAGAATCCTAGCTACCTTTATGCTTAATTGCAAGATTTGAATTTTTAATGTCTAAAGCAATCGTGGAGTGTTAATTTTCTATTTCACCATGTGATGGTGCAGAAAGTTATAATATCAACAACGAATGACGCCCCTGCTGTTCCCAAACACCATGCTCACTTGGTACTAGGAAAATAGATTTTAGACAAATCCATACCCTCTTGGCATTTACAGCCTAGGTGAGAACATGGAAACTGTGTATAAGAATGGAAAATGTACCAAAGAGAAAACTGTTAGGTGACAAATGGAAAGTACAGGTGGTGAGCCTGAGAGGAGACTGGCATGTGCCCTCAAGGACTTAGAACTGGAGAAACCCTACTGCTGAGGCAAATTATAAATCTACACAGGATGGGTCAGGATGTAGGGAGAGTCTCCTTAGAGAGACTGAAAGGCAAGGAGATTTTGTAATCTGACCAAAGGTATTCATATCTAAGGGATGAATGTGTCAATCTGGAGTGTGGATGGGTTCCTAGAGGAAGCCTCAAAAAATAAGAATAAAAGAGAGACAGACAGACATAACTATAAAGGCAGCTGTCCCCCAAAGCAGGGTCCCTATATCCCAGCCACTACCAAAATGATCCACTGGGTAATAGGACAAAAAATAGAACCTCTATTTATATCTTGTTTTATCCTTTAAAATTTCTCTATATAAGTATGTTTTTATAATGTGCAAAATATATTAGTTCAGTAGCATATGACTTGTAAATAATTAAATAGACTTACTGAGTGTTTATGCTTAAAATGTTTTTTTTTTTCTGGTGGAGCACAGGATAAAATTAATTTGGACACCATTGTAAAATCATCATTATGGGCTGAATTGTGTCCCCTCAAAATTCATACGTTGAAGTCCTAATACCCAGGACCTCAGAATGTGACTATATTTGGAGACAGGGCCTTTAAAGCTGTAATTAAGTTAAAATGAGTTCATTAGGGTGGGCCCTAATCCACTATGACTTGTATCCCTATAAGAAGAGAAAAGTCATACACAAACAGACAGAGGGAAGACCGTGTGCAGACACAAGGAGAAGACAGCCGTCTGCCAGCCTAGCAGCGAGGCCTCAGAGGCCACCAACAGTGCTGCCATCTTGCTCTTGGACTTCTAGCCTCCAGAACTGTGAAGAAATAAATTTCTATTTATCTCAGCTGCCCAGTCTCTGGAATTTTGTAACGGCAGCCCTAACAGACTGATACAATGACCCTCATGCTGACTCCTGCTGGAAGGAGATGGAAATGTCTACCATCTGATGAAATCCTTCCCTCTGTACCTTTGACCCTTGAACCAAGAGAGGGTGAGGGGCTCCGACCTCTGTGCAGTTGAGAATCCATGTATAACTTTCGACTCCCCAAAAACTTACCTACTAATAGCCTAGGGCTGACTGGAAGCCTTTCTGGTAACATAAAAAGTCGATTAACACATATTTTGTATGTTGTATGTATTATATACTGTATGCTTACAAGTATACGAAAGTAAGCGAAACAAAAGAAAATGTCTTTTCAAATTGTCACCAAGCTCCAAAAAAATTTCCAATATATTTATCGTAAAATATCTACATATAAGCAGACCTGCACAGTTCCAACCCATGTTGTTCAAGGGTCAGCTATGGTCCTGCAGGTCCTCCAACTGCTAGCCTTGCTATCACCAGGCCGCCTCTCAGTGGAGTCCCTTGTAAGCAGCAAAGACTGAACCAGGAACTGCCTCTCTGCCTGGTCCCAAACTACTCCTGCCCAGCCCTCTCCTGGTCCCCCTCCTCTCGTACACCAGGCTGTGGGACCCTTGTTCCAGCCCTACCAAGACTGAGGCCATCACTTGGTCAGTTTCACTATGTTGGTGACTAAGTCAGAAACAGTGCCAAATCTATCCCTAGTTATTCAATCTGTCACCTTAGGAGGAATGTGTTCCCAATATCTGCCAGAAGACTTGAAAACATTTTTTTACCAACTTCCCCTCTCCTAGAATAAGAATCCATCAGTAACTTGAAAAAAACTAAGAGTTTGCTGAAATTGTGAGTTGCCAGCGTGAATGTCTCTCTTTCACCTGAGCTCTCTCGGCTGGAGCTAATTTGTCATGCTACTGTAGCGCAGATGGTATAATTACTTGGTTCTTGTACAATCAAAAACTTTTGAGTGGTTCAAAATGTCTGCTGTAAATCAGGGTCACGGGTTTGAAAAATCAAACCATTTAAAAGAAATTCTAAGTCCAGCTATGCTACATAAACCTGTTTCTCTTGGTGTAATTGGTCACATACATCTGTACAGTATTTCTTAGTAGTGGACACACACTGATTAAAATATTTGGCAAAAATGAAGCATGACATATTTTGATTGAAGTTGCGATTCCTGTACAGTTTTGAAAAATACTGCACAAACCTGAAACACAAAAATTCTTTCTGGGAGATGTTACGGATGTCATGGGGGCAGCAGACAGGGCTGCGGACATGCTCACTGGCTGGGCTTGTGTGGGGTCTTCAGCAAGGTATTTAAATTGTTTGGCCTGGGTTGTCTTATCAATAAAACGGGATTAAAACAACTTCCTTACCAGGGCTTGTAAGCATTGTGTTTGGTACTGAGTTAAAGCTCAGTAATAGTAAAGAAAAAGCTTTAGAAAGAAATTTAAAGTTGCATGGCATATAGGCATAAACATCATTTATTTCGTTAATATCCTGTGACAGAATGAGGTGCAGACATATTATGAAAGGAATCCAGAGCAGCTGATTTTTCATTGAGATGGGAAAAGTGGTTTCTTTTACCATCACAGAACATGGGTTGGTCCAAGGAAAGAATGGGGTATTTCTCAGCAAATAATAACCCCAGTGTCTGAATAAATTTTCCAAAAACAATTGATTTTCTTCCCAAGGACTGGAAGCGGTGTGGGCAGTTGGGCAGTAAGGGAGCAGCAGCGACTTTCTGCTCTACTTCTAAAACAGCAACAAAAACATGATGACGGCAAACAATGCCAAGTGACAATCTTCACTTCCTTCCTTGGGGATAGAAAAACACATCTGTGTATTAAGTCTTTAAAAACCGTAACCACAGATTGCAGCAACAAGATGCTACAGAGAAAAGACTGGTTGGGTTGAGCCAGCCGTATGTGAAAACCGAGGGAAAAGATGGTTCCCGTATGGAAGAACAGCGGGCCAGCCCCTGGGAAGAGCAGAGAAAACAAAGAGCTTTCGCGTACATTGAAAGGCTGACGCGAAGTATGTTTTCCTCCTCGGCAGACTGGCAAGCTCCCTAGAAAGGGAAGATTAATACGAGTGGGGAATGTGAAATCCCTCCAGCAAACTATGTCCATTTTCTGCCTGGGAAGAGCTCTGAGTGGTGCTTACCCAGTGGGCCTGTCTTGGGAGGACTTGAGTTCTGTCCCCAGGCCTGTCCCTGCTTCCCACTCCTCCCCACCTTGACTGTAACTCCGGGGGGGAGGGAGGGGCTGTGGAAATCCCAGGGCAAAATACCTTTGAAACCGAAATCAGTCAAAGGGAGAAATAAAGTGGGAGAAACCATTTATTTCTTATAAGCAGTCCACTTCTGCTCTCCCATGTCTCTTGTCACCCAGCTGCATAAAAAGGCACCCCTGCCAACCTCTCCGGTCCAGATATGCCCTTGGAATTACCTATTGATATGGAGATGGACTACTTCTCTCCACCCCTTGGAAACACCTATTGTTATGGAGATTCACTAAGGCCAGGAGAGAGATTCTGGAAATACTGAAATTTTATCCACGCTGACACAACATGAAGTGACATCTCCTTTATCCAACATCCCTGGGCAAGAGGTCACCCACCTGAACTCACTTCACCAAAAACTGAGACTTGCCCATTTAAATTTTAAACATTTATTCGTGTTGTTTATCTTTTTTTTGTAGAAATCATTTCGAAATTAATGTCAGACCTCCCTGTCTTCCTTGCACGTACTGAACTTTAGTGAGATGGCATATGAAAGAGTACAGAGCACAGAACTGGCACACAGTGGGCACTGAGCAGCGCTCTGTGATTGTTTTCTTAATTTATTTCTCTTTATAATTCAAGGTCATCATTGGGAATATTACTGATGGAGGGATGCCTTTGTAGAGGCAGACAAGGTGAGGGAGAATATCAGAGAGACAGAAAGGGCTATGCTTTTTGAGAATGTGTGTCTGTGATATCCATCCCTTTCTCCCTTTCACCCTTAGGCTATTAACGGTCATTTCTTGGTCCTCTTCTCTACACTACTTTGCTCACCCAGGCTCAGTGCCTTCCCTGAACAACAGACTTGTTCATAAAACTGCCTACTAGACAACTGCAAAAGTATATTGGATAGGCAGCTCCGCTAAGCACTCCCAGACACTGTAACTGCTCCAGTTCCCCAAACCTCTTCCTCCCACTTTTCTCCATTTCAGCAAGTGAACTCCACATCCTTCCAGTTGCTGAAACCCCAAATCTTGGAGTCATCCTTGACAACTTTCTTTCCTCACTCCCCACCTCCAGGGCATCAGCAAGTCCTGTAAGCTCCACCTGCTAAATAGGTACAGAAGCTGGTCATGTCTCATCTCCTCCACTACTACCACCTTGGTCGAAGCCACCACCTCCCCTCTCCTAAGTTACTGCAAAGCTTCCTACCTGGCTTTCCAGTTTCTGGTCTTGTCTCCCTGTCCTCAACATAAGCCAGAGTAATCCTTTTAATCATGTCACTCCTCAGAGTCAAATTCCTGTAAGGCCCACACAGTATGGATCCCTATTGCCTCTCTGAACCTTGTCTTCTTCTATTCTTCTTCCTCCTTAACTCAGCTTCACCCACCAGCCTGGCCCCCTTATTGTTCCTCATATAAGACAGACATATTCGTGCCTCAGGGCCTTTGTACTTGCTGTTTCTTCTGTCTGGAAAGCTATTCATCTAGATATGCACATGGTTCTTCTCCCCTCTTTAGACCCTTATCCAAATATTACTTTGTATCAAGGCCATTTCTCTTTCTCTCCTCACTCTGCTTTATTTTAAAGGTTAGCACTTATCACTATCCAACACAAGATACAGTTTGCTTATATATCTTGCTTATTGTCTATCTCTGCCAACTAGAATGTAAATTCCATGAGAACAAGGAAAGTTTTCTCTATATTGTTCACCCCTTAAAAACAGTACATGGCTCATAACTGGTCATCAATAAATATTTGTTAAATGAATTCTTTTTGTACTGTGGTCCTTGAGCCTCCTTCAAGAAAATAGCGTAGTGATTATGAGCATGGATTTTAAAGTCAGACTAATGAGGATTCAAAAACCCACTCTAACCCTATTTTAGTTGTGTGAACTTAGCCAAGGCTAACATCCCTAAATATAGTTTTATCATTTCTGAAATAGGTATTATGATGTCCAAAGAAGTATGTAAGATATGGAGCACAAAACCTAGCAAACTGTAATCATTCAGTACACATAAGCTGTTATGAATATTACTCTCACTGCCACCACCTCAGTGCACAGCTCTATCATTTATTGCCTGTTGCATAAAACCCAAACTCACCTCCCTGACTCCAGTCTTCCCCAAACTCCAATGTCTTCTGCACACTAGGGCCAGAGTGATCCTTCTAAAACGTATTTCTGATTGGTAATGAGAACTTCCAGAATTGCCTCCTCCAAATAAGTAAGAAAAAAACTTGTAATAAATTGTCAAAATAACTTTGTCAGCTCTCTGAAAATGAAGAGGCTTGTATTAATTTGAAAAACTTCAATTCAATATAAATGACTAAGAACAGTGTCCTGTGGGGTGTTTTAACTTACCCTGTTCCAGTCTCCCATCTCCAGCTCCATGGATGCTTAAAAACCAATCATAGTAAAACCAGCAGTCTGGCAGCCATCAGACAGATCAAAATGGGGTTGAAGACCCTTTAAAGACTCATTCCCACAGTATTGTCATTATTTGACCTCTCTGGTAGTTCCCTGACCCACTCACAAGGTCATCTTTATTTGATCTTAGAGTTCCCTCCATGTAAAAAGCCTTTTCTCCAGGGGTGTTCATCAAAAAAAAATTAGAGGCAGCTGTTTAATTTTGTGGCTGCCTGAGGTGGTGGATAACATTTGGGGCAAACCATTAGCTAACCAAAAAGCTTAAAAGGAAAAGCTGAGGAATGAATCTGCATAGAGGCTTTGGAAAGTTTCAGCATATTCCTGGGATTCTAGAAGGACATGTGCATGCACAGGGTTGTGTGTATGCACAAGACAAACTGAAGAAGGCCTTAACCTCTCACCTCTGGCTGACCTTGAAGCTCTTTCATCAGGAAATGAAAGCTAAGTCATAGTTGTAAACTATGGCTGAGTATTAAAGACATGCCCCACCATGCACACAGAGTCCCTTAGCAAAGACTAGGATGTAGGAATTTAAGGAAATCTCTATTCATTCATTAACTGAGCAGTGAGCTAAAACTGAACACAGTTCAATGGCTAAACATGACAAAGATTATAGCCTTACAGAATTAGTTCAGAAAAGTTATTAAACAAAACAATATAATAACAACAAACCTCGGAGACAGGGCAGAATCCGATTTTCAGAATTACCACATTATATTATTTAAAATGTCCAATTTTCAACAAAAAATTATGATACATGCAAAGAAAAATGAAAGTGTGGGCCACATACAGGGGATTAAAAACAGTCCATAGAAATGTTCCCTGAAGAACTGCAGACACTGGAATTGTTAGACAAAGATTTTAAATCAGTTATCTTAAATGCATTCAAAAATATAAAAGAAACTCTGACTACAGAACTAAAGGAAAATATGGTCATGATGTCTCACCAAAAGAGAATACCAATAAAGAGAGAAATTATAAAAAAGAACCGAATAGAAATTCTGGAGTTTAAAAGTAAAACAACTGAAATGAAAATCACCTTTAGAGGTGGTTCAACATCAGAGTTGAGCAGGTGAAAGAAAGAATCAGCAAACTTGAAGATAGGTCAATTAAGATTATGCAGTGCAAAGAACAGAAAGTAAAAAGGAAGAAGAAAAATGAGCAAAGCCCCAGAGACCAGTGGGGCACAGCAAAAGTTCCAATATTCTTTTAATGGGCATCTCAGACTGAGAGAAGAGAAAGAACATTTGAAAAAAATGATGGCAAAAATTTTTCCAAATATGATGAAAGACTTTAACCTACAAGAAGGTACATAAACTCTGGCTAGGATGAATTCAAGGAGAACCACACTTAGGTATGCACTAATTAAACTGTCTACAGCCAAAACCAAAGAGAGAATCTTTAGAGAGTCAAGAAATAACTCATCATGCATTGGAGATACTCAATAAGATTAACAGCTGATTTCTCATCAAAAACCATGGAGACCAGAAGGTGGTAGGATGGTGCATATTTAAAATGCTGAAAGAAAAAGACCTTCATTAAAGAACTCTAAACTCAGAAAGACTATCCTTCAAAAAACGAAGACAAATTAAGACAGTCCCAGATTAAAAAAAAAAACTGTGAGAAGGTTCTGTGAGCACTTTCAGATTAGAGTGAAAGGACATTGAATAATAAACTTCAATCCACATGAAGAAATAAAGAGCATGAGTAAAAGCAACTACTTAGGTAAATATAAAAGACAACACAAATGTATTTTTTGTGTGTAACTCTTTTTTTCTCTTATCTTATAGAAAAGACATCTGCCTACAGCAATAATTACAAATATATATTGATGAGCACACACTATAAACAGGTATAATTTGTATGGCAAAAACAGCACATAGGAGGGGGAAGTGAATGGAACTATTGAGGAACAAAGTTTTTGTACACTATTGGATTAATTTGTTATTAATCCAGACTAGATTGTTATAACTGAAGAGATCATTGCAACCACCAGGGCAACCATTAAGAAATTAATTTACATATATATAGTAAAAGAAATGACAAGGGAATAAAAATAGAACACTGGAAAATATCCAACACAAAAGAAGACAGTAATGGAAGAACAGAAGAATGAAAAGGAAATAGCTAGAAGACAAATAGATAGCAGACATAAATCCTATCTTATCAGTAATTATGTTAAGTTTAAATAAATTAAACATTCCAATTTGAAGAGATTGGTAGATTTAAAAATGACATAACTATATGCTGTGAACAAGAGACATGCTTTCAATTCAAAGACACAAATAAATTGAAATTTAAAAAGATGGAGAAAGATACCAAAAGTAACCAAAAGAAAGCTGGAGTGGCTATACTATCAGACAAAACAGACTTTAAAATGAAAATTGTTACTAGACACAAAGAAGGCCACTTTTTAATGATAAAAGGATCAATCCATCAAGAAGATAAAACTATCATAAACATATATGCACCTCATAACAAAGCCCCAGTGTACATACTAAAAGGTGACATATTAGAAGGAACAAAGTGTTCAACAATCATAGTTGGATACTTCAACACCTTTTTTTCAATAATGGATGGACAAACTAGACAGATTATCAACAACGAAATAGAAGCCTTTAACAATGTTATATACCAACCAGACTTAGCAGACATCTACAGAACACTCTACTTAACAATAACAAAATACATATTCTTCTCAAGTGCACATTAAATGTTTTCCAGAAAAGATCTTGTATTAAAGCATAAAACAAGCCACAGTGAATAAAAAGGATCAAAACCATACAAAGGATATTCTGACTACACTAGAAGGATTAGAAATTAGTAGATGTTATTGAACAGAAGGAAGTTGTGGGAATTCACAAATATGTGGAGATCAAGCAATATATTCCTAAATAATCAGTTGGTCAAAGAAGAAATTGAAGAGGTAGTTAGAAAACACTTTGAAATTACTGAAAATGAAAACACAGCATAATATAACCTATGAGATGCAGCTAATGCAGAGTTTAGTGGAAAATGTGTAGCTGTGAACACCAAAATCAAAAACAAGATCTCAAATCAATAACCTAACATTTTACCTTAAGAAACTACAAAAAAAAAAAGAAGAACAAATGAGGCCCAAAGTCACCAGAAGGAGGGACATAATAAAGATTAGAGAAGAAATAAACAAAATTGAGAAGACTAAAACAATAGAAAAAAATCAATGAAACCAAGAGCTGGTTCTTTGAAAAAATAAACAAAATAGATAAACCCCTAGCCAGACTCATTAAGAGAAAAAGAGAATATACACACATAAACACAATCAGAAATGAGAAAGGAAAAATCACGACGGACCCCACAGAAATACAAAGAATCATAAGAGAATATTATGAGAATCTATATGCTAACAAGCTGGAAAACATAGAAGAAATGGACAACTTCTTAGAAAAATACAACCTTCCAAGACTGACCAAGCAAGAAACAGAAAAACTAAACAGACAAATCACCAGCGACGAAATCGAATTGGTAATCAAAAAACTACCCAAGAACAAAACCCCCGGGACTGAGGGATTCACCTCTGAATTCTACCAGACATATAGAGAAGAAATAACACCGATTCTCCTTAAAGTTTTCCAAAGAATAGAAGAGGAGGGAATACTTCCAAACCCATTCTATGAAGCCAGCATCACTCTAATACCAAAACCGGGCAAAGACCTCACCAAAAAAGAAAATTACAGACCAATAACCCTGATGAATGTAGATGCAAAAATACTCAACAAAATATTAGCAAACCGAATTCAAAAATACATCAAGAGGATCATACACCATGATCAAGTGGGATTCATCCCAGGGATGCAAGGATGGTACAACATTCGAAAATCCATCAACATCATCCACCACATCAACAAAAAGAAGAACAAAAACCACATGATCATCTCCATAGATGCTGAAAAAGCATTTGACAAAATTCAGCATCCATTCCTGATTAAAACTCTCAACAAAATGGGTATAGACGGCAAGTACCTCAACATCATAAAGGCTATATATGACAAACCCACAGCTAACATCATACTTAATGGCGAGACACTGAAAGCTTTTCATCTAAGATCGGGAACAAGACAGGGATGCCCACTCTCTCCACTGTTATTCAACATAGTACTGGGGGTCCTAGCCACAGCAATCAGACAAAACAAAGACATACAAGGCATCCAGATTGGTAAAGAAGAAGTCAAATTGTCACTATTTGCAGATGACATGATACTGTACATAAAAAACCCTAAAGACTCCATTCCAAAACTACTAGAACTAATATCTGAATTCAGCAAAGTTGCAGGATACAAAATTAACACACAGAAATCTGTTGCTTTCCTATACACTAATGATGAACTAACAGAAAGAGAAATCAGAAAAACAATTCCATTCACAATTGCATCAAAAAGAATAAAATACCTAGGAATAAACCTAACGAAGGAAGTGAAAGACCTGTACTCTGAAAACTACAAGACACTCCTAAGAGAAATTAAAAGAGGACACTAACAAATGGAAATGCATCCCATGCTCTTGGCTAGGAAGAATAAATATTGTCAAAATGGCTATACTACCTAAAGCAATCTACAGATTCAATGCAATCCTATCAAACTACCAACAGCTTTCTTCAATGAACTGGAACAAATAATTCTAAAATTCATATGGAACCACAAAAGACCCCGAATAGCCAAAGCAATCCTGAGAAGGAGGAATAAAACAGGGGGAATTACACTCCTGACTTCAAGCTCTACTACAAAGCCACAGTAATCAAGACAATTTGGTATTGGCACAAAAACAGACCCACAGACCAGTGGAACAGAATAGAAAATCCAAACATTAACCCAAACATATACAGTCAATTAATATTTGATAAAAGAGCCTTGGATATACAATGGGGAGATGACAGCCTCTTCAGCAGCTGGTGTTGGAAAAACTGGACAGCTACATGTAGAGAATGAAACTGGACTACTGTCTAGCCCCATACACAAAGGTAACCTCAAGGTGGATCAAAGACCTGAATGTAAGTCAT